>CAKNYM010050716.1:161718-246143 GCA_932195095.1 Andricus curvator
GACGTAATTTAAGTACGGTTTCTTAGTGCCTGAACCCTAATTGTAATTATCTTCATCACTCTTAGTAGATAATACAAAATTTAAGATAAGATAGCACAAAACCATGGACATCCCAAGAACGTCCTTGGGACGTTCGTAGGACGTCCTATGTCAGCCCTATCAACGACTCTAAGACGTTCAATGTCCTAAAGATGCCCTAAAGACGTCCCAGTGGGCACAAAACCATGCACATCCCAAGAGCGTCCTTGGGACGTTCCTAGGACGTCCTATGTCAGCTCAATAAACGTCTCTAAGACGTCCAATGTCCTAAAGATGACCTCAAGACGTCTTAAAGACATAGGACGTTCTCAGGAGATCTTTCGTACTGACATTAAACGTGTTAAGAGCATCCCTAGGATGTCCAAAAGACATGTTCCAAAAGACGTTCCAGGGATATTCCGAAAACGTCTCTAGGACATCCTTAATTTTTTTGCCCACTGGGGTCTTAAAGACATATGACGTTCTCGGGACATCTTTTGTACTGACATTATACGTCTTAAGAGCATCCCTAGGACGTCCAAAAGACATATTCCAAAAAAAGTTTTAGGGATGTCCTGAAGACGTCTCTAGGACATCCCTAATTTTTTTGCCCACTGGGAATAGTAATTGCAGCCCAGTGGGCACAAAACCATGTACATCCCAAGAACGTCCTTGGGACGTTCCTAGGACGTCCTATGTCAGCACAATCACCGTCTCTAAGACGTCCAATGTCCTAAAGATGACCTCAAGACGTCTTAAAGACATATGACGTTCTCGGGGTATCTTTTGTACTGACATTATACGTCTTAAGAGCTTCCCTAGGACGTCCAAAAGACATGTTCCAAAAAACGTTTTAGGGATGTCCTGAAGACGTCTCTAGGACATCCTTAATTTTTTTCCCACTGGGAAGCCTGTTCGCAACAATCAAAAAACCCTAAAAAGCTGTTTCGTCTCAAATTATGAGTCGATGGATAAAAAATGCACGAGCACAAAGTAGAATTTAATTTGAACAGAATATTAAAAAAGATTTAAAAAAACATCCGAAATTATCAACAAATAATTTGGAACATTTTAAGTGAATTTTTTGATTTCCCAGGATTTACACATTCAAAAAATTTGAAAAAATTCCAAAAATTTTTAAACAAAATGTAGATTTTTCAACATTTTGAAATAAAGTTTTGAAGCTGTTCAAGGATTTTGAAAGGTTTCAAGATAATACAAAAATTTTCTTAAGGTTCCTGGAAAAGTTTTGAATGATTTCTTATTTTAAAAAATAATGATTTAAAGAGAATATTTAAAATATATTTGAAAACAATTCTTGATTTATGAATAGAAATGGAACAATTACAAATTTTTAGGGACCTACAATTCAAATAATTTTACTTCTCATTCAAAAATTGTTCAGCTTAAGAAAAATCCAAACCTTCAGTTCTTAATATTTCTAACTTAAAATTACTTTATAAAATTTAAGTAACTAGAACATTCATTTTTTTCATAATTCATCATTTCAGTTGAAAAATCTTTTTTTTCAAAATTCAAATATTTTGTTAACATTTTTAAAAATTTATTTTTTTAACCGAAAATTTAACTATTTTCTGTTTGGTTGAATCTTCTTCAGTTGAAAATTCAAATATTTGGTTGAAAATTCATGTACTTGATTAAAAATGATTCTTGTTTGTAGAAAATTAATTTGTTTGGTTGAAAATTCCATTATTCCGCTGTGAATTTATTTATTTGTTTGAAAATTAATTTTTTCAATGTAGAATTAAACTATTCTATTTTTTGTTGGAAATTCACCTTTTTTAATTGAGAATTCATCTATTTTGTTGAAACATCGTCTTTTTTTGGTAGAAAATTAACATTTTTGGTTGAAAATTCCATTGGAAATAAAAATATTTGGTTGAAAATTCATGTATTTTGTAAAAAATTATCCTTTTTTGGTAGCAAATTATTTTTTCTATTGAAAATTAATTTTTCTTTAGTTTCAAATTAGTGTCTTTATTGAAAATCAATTTTTTTAACTAAAAATTCAACTTAACTTTCTGTCAAAAAATTTTGTTTGATATACAATTAATCTTTTTTGTAGGAAATTCATTTGTTTGGTTGAAAATTCAATTATTTCGCTGTAAATTTATATTATTTGTTTAAAAATTTATTTTTCCAACTAAAAATTAGGCTATTCTATTTTTTGTTGGAAATTCATCTTTTTTAATTGAAAAGTGATCTATTTTGTTGAAAATTTGTCTTCCTTCGGTAGAAAATTAACATTTTTAGTTGAAAATTTCATTAAAAATGAAAATATTTGGTTGAAAATTCATGTATTTTGTAAAAAATTATCCTTTTTTGGTAGCGAATTATTTTTTCTATTGAAAATTAATTTTTCTTTAGTTTGGAATTAGTGTCTTTATTGAAAATCAATTTTTCCAACTAAAAATTCAACTTAACTTTCTGTCGACAAATTTTTTTTGATAGACATTTAATCTTTTTTGTAGAAAATTCATTTGTTTGGTTGAAAATTCAATTATTTCGCTGTAATTTAGGTTATTTGTTTAAAAATTTATTTTTCCAACTAAAAATTAAGCTATTCTATTTTTTGTTAGAAATTCATCTTTTTTAATTGAAAATTGAGCTATTTTGTTGAAAATTTGTCTTTTTTCGGTAGAAAATTAACATTCTTAGTTGAAAATTTCATTAAAAATGAAAATATTTGGTTGAAAATTCTTGTATTTTGTAAAAAATTATCCTTTTTTTGGTAGCAAATTGTTTTTTCTATTGGAAATTAATTTTTCATCAGTTCGAAATGAGTGTTTTTATTGAATATCAATTTTTTAATCTAAAAATTTAACTTAACTTTTTGTCAAACATTTTTTTTTCGATACACATTTAACCTTTTTTGTGGAAAATTCATTTGTTTGGTTGAAAATTCAATTATTTCGCTGTAAATTTATGTTATTTGTTTAAAAATTTATTTCTCTGAATAAAAATTCAGCTATTCTATTTCTTGTTGGAAATTGATCTTCTTTAATTTAAAAATTCATCTATTTTGTTGAAAATTTGTCTTTTTTTTGTAGAAAATTAAGATTTTTGGTTGAAAATTTCATTAAAATGAAAATATTTGGTTGAAAATTCATATATTTTAATGATAATTAGTCTTTTTTGATAGAAAATTAGTTTTCTTTCATTAAAAATTAATTTTTTTTCAACTAAAAATTCAACTATTCTATTTTTCGTCAACATTTTTTTTTATAGACATTTTATCTTTTTGGTTAAAAAATGATTTCATTTGCTTAAAAACCTATTTCTTTAACTTAAAATTAAACTATTTTATTTTTGTCAAAAATTTATCTTCTTTAGTTGAAAATTCAACTAATAAGTTAAAAATTCCATTAAAAATGAAAATATTCGGTTAAAAATTCATATATTTTGTTAAAAATTATTCTTTTTTATCGAAAATTAGTTTTTTCAACTAAAAATTTAATTATTCAATTGTTCGTCAAATTTTTTTTCAATTCTAATTGATTAAAAAGTTATTTCTCTGAGTTAAAATTAAGCAATTGTTGAATATTCATCTTTTTTGGTAACAATATAACCTTTTTGGTTGAAAATTTAACTATTTGGTTCAAATTCTATTTTTTTGATTGAAGATGCAGAATTTTAGTTAAAAGTTCATTCCTTTGGTTAAAAATCTTAAAAATTTAATTAAAAATGTTGCAATTTCATTTTTGCTAGAAATTTTATCTTTTTCAATTAAAAAAAAATTCACTTATTTTTTTTTTAAACTCGACTTGCTAGGTCGAAAATTCAATTATTTTTGTAGAAAATGCATATTTCCGAGTTTTAAATTCAACTTTTCTTAAAAAATTCGTAACTATAACTCAAGAACTCAACATTTTGGATGAGTTTTTTTCTCTTCATTGATTGGAAAATCTTTCTTAGTTCAAAATGTAATTCTTCTATTGAAAATTTGTATTTTTTGGTTTAATTTAACAGATCTTCCTTTTTCTTGGCTGAAAATTAATTATTCTTACTGAAAATGTAATAATAAAATTCAAAATTAATAAATCTTAATCAACTGAAACTCGATTCTTTATTACGTCTGTGAATTTTGCAATATTCTTTCCTGAAATTTTTAAAATTGTCCAATGGGCATTAACGAAAAGCGACAATAATGCTAATGTTATATACTTCAAGGTAGAATTGAAGAAAAGCAAACGAAAGAAAAAAGATGAGATACAAATTGAATTTTTTTTCTTATTAGTTTATTTCATTACTCACGTGTACTTACAATTTTTATACATATAAATTTATAAAACATATCTTTATCGTCTGCAGCCGACTTTAGATTAACAGCGCTCGCATTTGCTTGGACTTTTGGCCAAGGAAGAGGAAAACTGCAGAAAACCCTTTCCAAACGCAGCAGGTTACCGATTAGGAATAGGATTAAATTTCACGTAAGTATGTAAAAAAAATTTTTTTTGATGAAATAAAATGTACTTTAAACATATCCTTCATATCCTTTATCATAAAGCCTAGGGTTCGGATTAGGATGCTCGAAAACTAGGGCTTCAGCAAGGTGTTGAACTTTCTTGTAGAAAAGATCATTTAGCTTATCAGCCGGCACTATTGTATAGTATGAGAAGGCACTTTGGCCCTCTATGACCATTTGAATTCTTTGTTCCCCCAATGCTATATATGGTCCGCGTTCGATGAATGGAAGCAATTCATATCCTTTATATTTTTTTGATGGTTCGGCATATCCAATGATGTGTGTGCAATACTCATCTAATCCAACTTTGATGGTTGTACCTGCCGCTGGTCTTCCAGGTTTCTGGTCCTCTTCGCTTTTTCGGTAAAGATGAGAATATATTTCATAGACTTTTTTGGAGTTGGAACATCCGAAGATTTTTTTTAACATTAATTCTGCAAAGAGAAATTATAAGTAGTCAAATAATTGAAAACATGAACGATTCAAGATTTTTTACACAGTGGGCAAAAAAATTAGGGATGTCCTAAAGACTTTTGCGGAACATCCCTAAGACGTCTTTCGGAACATGTCTTTTGGACAACCTAGGGATGCTCTTAAGACGTTTGATGTCAGTACGAAAGATGTCCTGAGAACATCCTATGTCTTTATGACGTCTTTAGGACATCTTTAGGACGTTGAACGTCCTAATGACGTTGAATGGGCTGACATAGGACGTCCTAGGAACGTCCCAATGACGTTCTTGGGATGTACGTGGTTTTGTGCCCACTGGGTTATAACGAAATGTTAAATATTTTCAACATTTTTTGAAACGAGTTGCATAATAATTTAATAAATTAAACTTTAGATCGTAAAAAACAAATCCATAATGGTGATTTACTATTCAAAAAGGTGGTTGGGCTGACATAGGACGTCCTAGGAACGTCCCAAGGACGTTATTGGGATGTGCATGGTTTTGTGCCAACTGTTTTATAAAAAAATGTTAAATATTTTCAACATTTTTTGAAACGAGTTGAATAATAATTTGATAAATTAAACTTCAGAACGTCAAAAAACAAATCCATAGTGGTGATTTACTATTCAAAAAGGTGGTTGGGCTGACATAGGACGTCCTAGGAACGTCCCAAGGTCGTTATTGGAATGTGCATTGTTTTGTGCTTACTGGGTAATAACAAAATGTTAAATATTTTTAACATTTTTTGAAACGAGTTGAATAATAATAATTTGATAAATTAAACTTTAGGACGAAACAAAAAAAATCCATAGTGGTGATTCACTATTCAAAAAGGTGTTTGGTCTGATATAGGACGTCCTAGGAACGTCCCAATGACGTTCTTGGGATGTACGTGGTTTTGTGCCCACTGGGTAGTAACAAAATGTTAAATATTAAGGGTTTCAACATTGTTTCAAACGAGTTGAATAATAATTTAATAAATTAAACCTCAGAACGTAAAAAAACAAATCCATAGTAGTGATTTACTATTCAAAAAGGTATCCAGCTCTCGATTTTTAACCGAATTGAAATTTTTTCTTTTTTATAATCTCGTCTCATTTATTTTCGTCTCTTCCTTCAAATAATCCATTTCTTCTAAAATTTTCTATAAAAAAGGGTTTGTTATCCTACTAAAACGTTAAGTCGTACAGATCTCCCCCTCACATACTTTCCCCTGCCCCACTTCTCCTATGCTCCACTACATCCCCTCTCCTTTCATACTTACCTCTCCTATCCTACTTTCCCTACCCAAACTTGACCCTTCGCTTACCCTCCCTTCCCCAAATTTTTTCTTCTATACTTCCCTCTCTTCTCACTTCTTGAGCTAACACTTCCCTTTCTCTACTTTCCGTCCCCATTCCTGACTACTTTCCCAATCTTTATTTCCTTTCATTTCCCTTACTCCCCCTCCCTTTTCCTCCTTTCCCATACATTATTTCCCATTATTTCCCCTACTTTCTCTACTTGCCCACCCCTCGTTTCCTCTCATTTCCCCTAATCCCCACCCCCCATTTCTCTTCACTTTCACATACTTCATTTCCCCTCATTCTTTTAGGGGGGAGGGGGTACTTCACTCGTGTACGTAATTTCTGCAAATTCGCAAAAACTTTCTCTTGAAGATTATCTTTTTAGTTATAAATTTTATTATTTGGTTGAAAATTTAACAATTTTCTTAGCAAGACATCATTTTTTTTTTGCAAATTCAACTGTTTCGTTAAAAATTCGTCTGTTTGGGATAAAAATGCAATTCTTTTTGTATAATATAGACCTTTTGTTTAAAATTTATATTTTGTTGCTGATAAGTCAACTGAAATATTTTTTATATGAAAAATACTTTTTCTGAAAATTTGTCTTTTCAGTTTAAAAGTTCATCTTTTTTTAGTAGAAATAGTGCATCTTTCTTGGACAAAAATGCAACTGTTTTGTTGAAAATTCAAGGATTTCCTGGAAAATTTACTTTTTGTTTAAAATTTGTGTTTTTCAGCAGAAAAGTGGAATTTTCTTTTTTCTTGGACAATGCAACTGTTTGGTTGAAAATTTAAAAATTTTGTTAAAAAGTCATACTTTTCGGTTAAAAATTCGACTATTTAGCAGAAAATTAACTTATAGTTTACAATTCTTATTTTGGTGTTGGAAAGTGAACTGAAATCTTCTTTGGATGAAAATTTAACTATTTTTTAAAAGTTTTTTTTTAATTAATCTGTTTTAAAAGAAATAAGAAAAATAAGAATAATAATATATAAGAAATAAATAATGAATAAATAAAATAAGAAATAAGAAAAGAAATACAACTGCTTGGTTGAAAATTCTGCTGTTTTGTTGTAAATTTATTATTCTTTAGAAAATTCACTTTTTGGTTAAATTTAATATTTTGGTGTTGAAAAGAGAACTCAAATCTTTTCTGGATGAAAATTCATCTATTTTAAGAGAAATTTCATCTTTCTTGGATAAAAATGCAACTTTTTGGTTGAAAATAAAACTATTTTGTTAACAAGTCATACTTTTGGTTGAAAATTCTACTGTTTTGTTGAAAATTTAACTATTTCGTAGAAAATTTACTTTTTGTTTAAAATGCATCTTTCGGTGTTAAAAAATTAACTGAAAGCTTTTCTGGATGAAAGTTGAACTTTAAAAAAAAATTCGTCCTTTTTTATTGAAAATTCATCTCTTTTAGTACAAATGTCATCCTTTTCGGATAAAAATTCAACTATTTCGTTAAAAATTCATCCCTTTTGGTTGAAAAAATTCGTCTTTTGAATGAAAAATTCAATTTTGTTTGTAGAAACTTATTTTTTGTTAAAAAATTCATATTTTGATCTTGAAAAGTCAACTGGAATCTTTTCTGGATGAAAATTTAACTATTTTTTTAAAATTTGTTTTCTTTTTAAATAAAAATTCAATAGAAATTTCATCTTTTTTGGATAAAAATGCAACTATTGGGTAGAGAATTCAACAATTTTGTTAAAAAGTCATCCTTTCTGGGTAAAAATTCGTCTTTTTGGATTGGGAATTCAATTTTTTTCGTAGAAACTTATTTCTTGGTTAAAAATTCATATTGTGATCGTGAAAAGTCAAGTAAAATATTTTTTAACAGAAAATTCAACTATTTTTTTTAAATTTATCTTTTTGATTCATAAATGCATCCGCTTTGGTAGAAATTTCCTTTTTTTTAAATGAAAATGCAACTTTTTGGTTAAAAACTATTCTTCTTTGGTTGAGTAGTCAACTATTTTATTTGAAAGATTTGGTTGAATCACTTTGTTAAGAAATCATTTTTTTTCGAAGAGTTATATTTTCAGTTGAAAATTCATCTCTTTGGTTGAAAGTTTATCTATTTCGTTGAAAATTAATCTTTTTAAATTTTAAAAACGTCCTATGTCTTTATGACATCTTTAGGACATTGGACGTCTTAGAGACGGTGATTGTGCTGACATAGGACGTCCTAGGAACGTCCCAAGGACGTTCTTGGGATGTACATGGTTTTGTGCCCACTGGGCTGCAATTATTATTCCCGGTGGGCAAAAAAATTAAGGATGTCCTAGAGACGTTTTCAGGATATCCCTGAATCGTTTTTTGGAACAAGCTTCGTGGACATCCTAGGGATGCTCTTAAGACGTCTAATGTCAGTACAAAAGATGTCTCGAGAACGGCTTATGTCTTTAAGACGTCTTCAGAACATTGGAAGTCTTAGAGACGTTGATTGTGCTGACATAGGACGTCCTAGGAACGTCTCAAGGACGTTCTTGGGATGTCCATGGTTTTGTGCCCACTGAGAAGCCAGCTTTTATAGTAGAAAAGACATTTTTTAGTTCAAAATGGATTAATAAATTTAAAATTTTTAAATTTGTATCTGAAGTACTGTTTTATTCCGTATATAAAAGATTCTGTCTAAAAGTATTTCAAGATTAAAATGCTGGTATTAGAATATTAATGATCAAGGACACCCTGCCTAATTCTACTACCAATAAGTAGTAAAACATTTTTGGAAACTAAAAATTACGTACAGAAAGAGTGTGGGGGGGGGGTAGAAATATTCTGTTACAGGAGGGAGGGGGGGGGGTCTCAGAGAGGGCCTATAATCCGTTACGTAATTTAAGTACGGCCCCTAAGGCTTTCCACGGAACCCTTAAAATGGTTTATTTGTTTAAAAAATTGGGTAAGCATGCTAAAATTGTAAAATAAACAAATTATTTGGTAAAAACTATGAAACTTCAAAGTTTGATTATTCTAAAACCATTGAGAATTATATGCTTTCTAAAAGGAAAGTTGTAAAATTCATGATTTGAAACTTAAAGCGTGAAAAATTGGACTATATTTCAGGCTTTGTCTAAAATATAACAATTTTTAAGTTAAGATGTTGAAACGTTGTCTTTAAATATTAACATTTTTCAAACTAGTCATTACGCATTTCAAAATATGTTGATTGAAAGAGCACCTCGCATTAGGAGATGAAGTGTTATCTTGACTTGAATGATTTGAAATAAGAAATAAATATGTTATGCATTTGAAAAAGCGCTTTAGATTATAGATATATTGATAAACTCACCACCAGGTTGAAAAAAAATCGCTAACAATAAAAAAAGAGTTCCAATTAGGAATCTCATTTTCGTGATTTGAAAAAATGTCTACTTATTAAGAATGTTGACGACTAATGAATATTCTTGAAAATGGTTGAATCGCTATCTCATTTGGCCTTTTAAATTATCAGGTTCTTGATCTAGATTGCCGAGCCATGAGAAAAACAATTTGTTTGTTCAAACATTCAGCGCTACAAACGAAGATTGTGAAACATTTCCATTATTCATCTATTTTACATTACTTTATTATCGAGACAAATAATCTCTTTAAGTGGTATATGCTTGCAATAAAGCCACGTGATTCCATAAAACTAAACATACAAAAATAACGCAACTGACACGTTGATCATTTCAAGACCATGCGGAAGAAGAATGAAAAAAAACTCATATTAAATGAAGTAAATATCGTTTCGAATACGGCCCATAAAATATTTTCTTGATCTAAAACAATATTCCTTGTCTAGAGAAAATGTACTAAATCGAAAAAACCTAATTTTCTTCATTTAAATATATGTTCTTGAGACAAGAAAAATTGTGTTGGATCACGAAAATACTGTCCTTTTCGAATTTGTTCCGATATTTTTTTGACTCAATGCTAACTGTTTTCCTGGCTGAATTTTGTATTAAAAATTTTTTAAGCTGTTACAAATTTCAAGATAATTATATTGGATCTCCAAGGACTTGAAGGATTTACAAAATTTTAATAGAAGTCTACGGATTTCTACGGATTTTATGGAACCTCAGTTAATTTTGAAGATTTATAAATTTTTAAAAGAATTTTTAAAAATATTGAACGATTCAATATGTTGTATAAGATTTCACAAGATTAAATGGCTTTCAAAAATTCCAGAGAATTTTGTAGGATTGTCAATGTTTATTCTTTACCGAGAATTTATAAAATAAGTTTGATTTAAACTTTTTCAATGTTTTGATCAATTATTGCATGCTACGAACTTCGTTTTTTCAGCTTTGGGAAAATTTCCATTCTACAGGCAAACACTCTTCATGATTACTCAGCAATTACGAAATATTTATTCGTGTTCTGGATTCAGATTTGAAGAATATGATTTGCTCTTGATTTGCTAATTGAAAAAAATTAGTTTCTGCCCAGATATTTAAAAATATTTTTTCACTGCTGGTTCATTTCTTCTCATCTGATTAATATCTTGTCACGATAGATTGTCTTTCAAAAATAAATGCCATTGTTGAACAATTGTCATACACAAATAAATTTATTTCGCAGTCTTAAACAAAGAAACTTTTTCTATTCTGCAGAGTTATTTCTTTTTATGTGAAGAATAATGTCCAAACACAATGGATTGCCATTCAACTACAATTATTGTTTTCGAGTACTCTTATATATTCAACATTTTTGAATGCGCTTGCTTCTTCTCGTTGATAACTACCCGGATTTCATCTTTACACCAAGCATCACCAGACATTATTCCTACAACCGCAGTACCACACACTCCACTTGCATTCCTAACAATGATTTCCTGAAACACTGTCCATGCACTGCCTATATCTTTATTGTTTGTTAGCGTTTTCCAAATTGCCCTATCTAGCCCTTCGCTTATGTTAATCCGAAATTCTATTCGTGCTTCCTGTTTCTGCAAATTCTCTTTTTTGATTCGCGTCGATATACATTCACAATTTTTTACACACAGTTTTGCTCTCTCGTTTATAATCAGACATACTCATTGGCTCAAATATGATTCATTATCTACTCCGGCCCATAATTGGAGTCCTGTTTCTGTTTCCCGCCTGACACATTACTTCTTCTTTGTTTTAGGTACACATAATACATCTAGCTTCGATACGATCATTTTTTACCGCAATTAATTTTCTTAAGATCATTTACACCTCTAACATTCCACATATGGAGAAAAATGAAAGATCAGACTGGTCATCTAAATGTGCAGACTGACCATAATTGAGGATCAACTATGGGACAGCCTTCTAGATGGCTAAAGCGACTATTTCTGGACAGTTAAAAAAAGAGGTTTATATCGAGCATCTCAGAGAATCGACTTGATCATCTCAGATGGTCGATTCGACTGTCACAGAGAGCCAAATTCGATATCGCAGGGGATGAATTTGATCATTATAAAGCGTCGATTTGATCATCTCATGTAGTCGACTTTATCTCCTCGGACAGTCGACCTGGCCATCATAGAGGGTCGATTTGATTGTCCCATATTTTCTATATTTGTTGTCCTTTTTCTACCTATTGCAGTCTCTCTCTTATAAGAGACTGGAAATTATGCAATTAAACAAAACCTATGTGAAACACCTGAACATTTATATAAAATACGTGAAATCTAAAAGGATATTTTCTTATTTGTGAAGAGAACTAGATGTATGAGATATGATTTGATATGATCGAACAGTGCACACACAAGTGAAAATTTTTTTCTTTCTTATTTTATTACTCACTTGTTTTTACACTTTTTGGATATTTAAATTAGAAAAACGTGTACATTTGTCGTCTGCAGCCGATTTTTTATTAAATGTGCTCGCATTTGATTGAACTTTTGGCCAAGGGAGAGGAAAACTGCAGAAAACCTTCCCCAAGCGCAGTCAATTTCCGAAATTCCATATCATCGAGTGTCATTGCTTATTAAATAAAATAATAGGATTAAATTTAACGTAAGTAAGTGAATATAATTTGTTTATGAAATCAAGTCAGTCAATAATTTTGGGATTCGGATTAGGATGTTCCATAACTAAGGCATCAGCAAGGTGTTCAACTGGCTTGAAGAACAGAGCATTCAGTTTCTCAGCCGGCTGTAGTGTTTCATACTTTCTGGCATCTTTGACATTTATAATCATTTTTAGTCTTTGTTCCCCCAGTGCTCGATAGGGTCCATGTTCGACGAATGGAAGCAAAATATATCCATTTTCTCCTGGTTCGGCGTATCCAATGATGTGTTTGCCATGTTCATCTAATCCCACTTTATGTTCGCCTGGATATAATCGTGAAAAGCGCGGTTTCACTGAGTTCATTTCGTAACGATGAGAATACAATACAAAAGGTCTAGCGTTGGAAATTCCAGCTTTAGCTTTGGAAGGTCCAGCTTTAGTGTTGGAAGGTCCAGCTTCAGGGTTGGAAGGTTGACCTTTAGGTACTGCGCCGAATTTTCTAAACATTAATTCTGCAAAAAAAAAAATATTTGTAGCAGAATATAATCAAAAACATAAAAGATTTGAAATTCCACAATAACAAATTATTAAATATTGAAAGTTTCAACACTTTTTGAAAAAAGTCAAATAATGATTCAATAACTCATTATATCCAGCAAATATGAATTAAATAAATAATATCAACGTGCAGAAGTTATGTAGAATTTCAGCACATCAAAAAAATAAATGTGAAATGAAGATAACATATTTGCTGTTTTTTGCATGAAGAATTATTAATTAATAGCAATTAAGACTAGCACGCTACGCGCCATAGTGGTGCAAATATTGAATTTATTATTCAAAAAGGTATCCAGTGAGGCGATTACGTAACTTTCCGACATCTCACTTTCCAGTTCATGCTTTTTATTTCCCATTTGCCACTTCCCATTTCCCAGTTTTCATCTGTAATTTTTTGAAAATTCACGCCACATGTCAGCGCTGCATTCCAAAACGTCACTCATTGCGAAATTGAATTGTACTTCGCTGCCTCGTCCTCAAGATCAATTATGAATTAATGTTATTACTGCTCGTTTCACACAGATATTTTGAATTCGAAATTATTTTGGGGCCTTCCATTAGATCGCGGTTCTCTGCCGTCTGAATTGGCCATTTTTACTGACGCATCCTTAACGGGTTAGGGTGCATATTATCAGGGGAAAAAGGATCACGGTTGGTGAGCCAACAAAGAGAGGAAAAATGCCATCAAATAATTATAACTCAAAGCAGCCTTGCTCCGGTTAGAATGTTTGCCAATGACTGTCGTACATACGTATATAAGACATACTTTGATAGAATGGGGGGGGGGGAATCGAGTATCCTGAACTTCCCCTACTAAGCAGACTTTGGCAATATTGTGAAGCTCAAGACATCTGGTTCCATCCTTTCTATATACCATTAAAACAAATTGCCGAAGCAGACCAGCAGTCCAGATTTTTGCCCGAAGAAGCAAAGTGGGAACTGGAAAATTGGGTATTTCAAGTAATAATGGAAACTTTCGGGGAATTTGATATAGATCTATCCGCTTCCAGAACAAACAAAAATTGTAAGAAATGAATCTCTTGGCAAAAGGATCGTGAAGCGCTAGCAATTGATGTTTTTACAATGTGCTGGGCCAGATACTTCTTTCATGCATTTCCATCTTTTATAATAATATTGAAAATGCTGAGAAAACTTCAAAGAAATAACCCTGGTATCCCATCTTCAAATCACTTTTTGTATCTCAACCGATTCACTTCCAACCTGAGGAAAAGTTTCTTTCTTGTCCTTCCAAAGAATCGCACCCACTATCAAGTAAGCTTACCCTGGCAGCAGCACTGTTATCAGAGAAGGATTCAAGATAAAGGGGTCCTCTGATGAGGCTATCATAGTCAGGCTGGTATCTATTTCGGAAAGCACCCTCAAACAGTACAGCCATAGAATCCAGATTTGGTTGGAATTCTGTCAATGTATCCATGATAGTCCTGTATCTATGATTTTCAAATTTCCTACTAAGGAAACGAACACAGTGAAAGCTTACAATTATCAAAATTCTTCGAAGACGTCACCAATGTGAGATCTGAAGCACCCAAACATGCCACGATTTGGGATTCACAAATAGTATCAAGGTATCTGTCAAAACTTTACCTCAACAAAGACGTGTCATTGGAAGATTTGGTACAAAAAATAGCGACGCTTCTCACTTTGATAACGGCTAAAGGGAACAGACCCTACAAAAAGTCTTGCTGTATAACATAAGCACACCATCCAGAGACGGTATAAGTATGTATAGTTCGAGATACCAGACAAGCTTAAAACTTCGGGCAGAAACAAAACCCAACCTCTGCTTAACATCCCGGTGCTTGTGTACCAATCAAATCTATGTGTTCCCAGTGGGCACAAAACCATGAACATCCCAAGAACGTTTTTGGGACGTTCCTAGGACGTCCTATGTCAGCCCAATCAACGTCTCGAAGACGCCCAATATCCTAAAGACGTCTTAAAGACATGGGACGCTCTCAGGACATCTTTCGTACTGACATTAGACGTCTTAAGAGCATCCCTAGGATGTTCAAGAGGCGTGTTCCAAAAAACGTTTTAGGGATGTCCCGAAGACGTCGCTAGGACATCCTTAATTTTTGTGCCCACTGGGTTGCTTCCAACCTAAGAGGTTATGTCAATAGAAGAGCCCTATTAAGGTCAGGCAATACAAACAACGAGAGGATTTTTTTCATTCATAAGAGAACACATCAATTTTAACGGAAATAAGGAACGGAATGAATATTGAAACAATAAGACAGGCCTCAGGATGGACGTTACTCTCAAAGGTCTTCACAGATAACATGCCATTGACTCAAGAAGGAACCTTCTCAGAGGAATAAGTAAAGATTAAAGTGAATGTTCTTTCTCTTTTATTCGAACAATTGAAAATTTTTATCGTTGTTTAACAAAGAGATTGTCCAGTTTTGTATCAATCAATAAACAATATAAGTTAGCTAAATCACAACTCGTTTATTGAAACATCTTTTGAAATCTTTTGAAATAGCCAAAATTATTATGGCCAACGGCCATACCACGCTGAAAAACCCAGTTCTCGTCAGATCACTGAAGTTAAGCAGCGTTGGACGCGGTTAGTACTTGGATGGGTGACCATTCAAGAATACTGACATGAGTGCTGTTGGCACATCGTGGGTGTGGTGAGCCCACACTTGTAGTTATTTATAACTACAAGAAAAACCTAGAAACACTAGCCGAATCGGGTAGTGTCACGCCTACCCTGAAAGGGAAATGGTTTAATGGTATATATATATATATATATTTCAAATCTTTTGAAATTCTTTAAAATTTTTGAAAGCTCCTAAAAATTCTTTGGAACCTTTAAAAATATTTTAACATTTTTATCAATCTCTTCAAGTTATTGAAATCTATTGAAAACTCCTTGGTATATTTTGATATCTCCTGAAATATTTAAAATCCTTTGAAATTGTTTCAGTTTATTGAAATATATTAGAAATTCCTTGGAATCTTCAAAAATACCCTGAAATATTTCAAATCCTCTATAATCCTTCCTCAATAATTTCCTAAATTCTTTTAAAAAAATGGATTGGTTTAAATCCTATGAAATCCCCTAAAATATATGAAAATCTCAAATATTTGATATCCTACAGAAGCCTCTAATTCTTCTAAAATTCTTTGAAATTTATAGAAACATTATAAAATGTTAGAGAATATTCTTATCTATTGAAATCGCATAACAACCTTTGACATTTTGTGAAGTACTTCGGAGTCATTGAAGAAATACCAAAAAACTTTTCAAGTGCTATCAAATTCTTAAATATCCTTATATACTTTGGTAAATTCTTCAAAATTCTATTCATTTGTTTTTTTATTTCTTAAAATCCCTCAAAGTCTTCGAAATATTATTCAATCTCAGTCCGTTTCTGTTAAATTTCAATTTTTATATTTTAAGCCTCAAGAAGCATATTTATTTATTACTTTGACTTAAGAAATCTGATAAATGGTTAAGGTTTAGATGATATTTCAATTCAAAAAGATGACTTTTTAACAAAGCAATTGAAGTTTCGAATAAAAAGATGACTTTTCAAGAAAAGAGTTACATTTTCAAACAATCAGTAAAATTAACAAAACCATTAAATTTGCAACAAAATAATTAAAGTTTCATCCAAAGCAATAAGTTCTCCAAAAAAATAATAGTTGATATTTCAACCAAATTTTTAAAAATTTTAAATCAAAAACAGTTAAATTCAACCAAAATGTTAAATTTCGGATAAAAATTTTTTATTTTCAACCAGGAAAGATTTTTCAGTCAAATCAGAAAATATTTTATAACCACTTTCTTACAATTTGAAGCCAAAGGGAAAATTTTCTGCAGAAAAGTAAAATTATTAACCTGCTAAAAAAAAAATTGATTTTCAAACAAATAGTTGAACTTAGTTTCAAAATAGTGAAATTTTTAACCCTGAAAAGACAAATTTAAAAAAAAACGATTGAATTTTAAACCGAACAAAATTTTTGTTTCAATTGTGGAATTTGAAACAAAATAATTACATTCTTGACGAAATAATGAAAATTTTAACCAAAAAAGATAGTCATAAATTAAAGTAAAATTTTTAAATTATTGATTTTGTTAGTAATTATTATCGTTACAATTGTTTTCTAGACAAGAAACTTTTAGATGGGCGTTGATTTAGAAAGCACTGTGCATTAGGAGATAAAGTGTTATCTTAAAGTGAATTTGAAATAAGAAATAAATATGCAAATGAAAACAAGCTCTAAATTACAGATATGTTATTAAACTTACCCCCAGGCTTGGGAAAAATCGCCATGATTAAAAATAGAGTGCCAAACAGAATCCTCATTTTCGTGAATTAAATGAAATCCACTGATTAAGAATTTAGATAACTAAATAATATTTCTGAAAATTTTTTGAGTTTATATACTTGTCGCTATCTCACTTGGTCTTCTGAATTATGGGGCCCTTAATCTAGATTAAAAAGCCACGAGGCAAAAATTTCGTTTATTTAAACATCCAGAATTTCAACCACAAGATTGTAAAACATTTTCACAATTTATCTACTTTATCTTAATTTATTATTACATTTATACAAATAATTTTGTTCAGTCGTTTCTATTTACAATAAGGCCACGTAATACTCTAAAACTAAACAAGCAAAACGGCACACCTGACACATTTAATCTTTCAAGACCACGCGAAAAAAAATGAATATTCAATTAAATTTTATAGAATCTCCAAGATCTTTAAGGACTTATAAAAAATTGCAATCGATTCAAGCATATCAAAGATATTGAAAGATTTCAAAGATTTCAAGGTATTTTAAGACTTTCGAAGAATTTCTAGAGAACTTTAAAGAGTAAATTAAACAGAATGGAATTTTAAGGGACTTCTAGAAATTCCTACGGATTTTATGGAGTCTCAGAGAATTTAAAAGATTTAAACATTTTGAAAAGAATTTCAAGAGATATTAAACATTTCAAGACGTTGTACGACATTTCACAAGATTTGAGTGACTTCAAAAATTTTCAAGAATTTTAAACAATAAACTGTAGCATGTATAACCTGAGATATTCCTATCAGATTACTGCTTTTCATCACAGCTGACGAGTCTGATCAGATTAAGTATAGGAACCCAAGATCGACTGACTGGGATAAATATAGAGATGATCTTGGGGAGTCATTGGAAATTATTCAAGATCATTGATCAGCTGGAGTTTGCCCTGGATGAAGTGAATATGGTCATATGTAAACCTTATGAGGAGAATTATCGTCTTCGTAATAGAAAGCCAGACAAGGATGTTCCTTTGTAGAATTATAGACTTCAGGCCTTAAACAAAGAAACTATGACAACAATCAACTAAGCGGAGCTCATGAAGGAGGCATTGTCAGGACATTCAAAATGTACCTGATACTACGAAACTTAAGAGACCTTAGAAGAAAAACCCTACGAACACATCATGCAGGTGCACTTGCCTGGTTCCGAACCTGGGTACCTGTCGGAGAAAGGGGTTGTTAGGCCAAACCCCTCTGATGGCCCAGAACATGAGGCCAATGGGGATGACTGGCAGGTGACAAAATCAAAAGTCACATGGGTCGTCCAGCATTTCGAACCATTCAAGACCGCTGGGGAAGACGGCATATCCCCGGGATGTACCCCTGTAGCATGGAAGAAGGTCAAAGCGATGTTTGTATCAAAGTTGGGGAGAAACTGGTACTATGAGGCCAAATCATTCACACTAATTAGACTAGCTTCTTTTATGTTGAAGACATTAGAAAAGATAGTCAATTTTCATATGAAACAGGAAATCCTACCTGATGAACCCCCTTATAGTAATCATACTGCCTCACAGAAAGGCAAATCTCACCTCCCGCATTCAAAAAGCTGCACGAATAGGGGATGTAGCGATAACACCATTTCAAGGCGTAGAGGGTGCCTTCAGTAACACCACTATTGAATCTATATTTAATCCAGCTGAGGAACATGGTTTAGGTACCGCTGTTTATAGATGGATGCGCTCTATGTTATGCGGCGGAAATGTCTCGTCTTCTCTCCACGGTTGAAACGTAATAGGGAATGTAAAAAGCAGTTGTCCGCAGAGAGAAGTTTCATTCTCCACTCTGTGGGCACTCGTCATTGATGATTTGACTTGTATGTTAAATGAGTCCGGTTTTCACACATGAGTGTATGTGGATCACCCTGTTATACTGCTAACAGGAAAACATGAAGAAAATTCAGTGGAACTCATGCAAAATGCTCTCTACATTGTTGAGGATTGGTGCAAGGACCGCGGCAACCCAGATAAAACTGAGTTAATGGTTTTCACGAGATGCAGGAAACTACCTGATTCCGGATTCAAATTTGACCCTAAACTAACCTGGAAACTTCGCTTTGAGGCGGTAGTGAAAAAGGCGGAAGCAGCCTTTTGGGCTTGCAGAGGCACTTTTGGAAAAACCGGGGGACTCAAATCCAAGGTAAGTAACTGGTTATATACGATAATTGTTGAAAAAATCATAACTTATGCCTAATTAGGGAGAGGGCTGCGGCGGAGGCATACGGACTTTCCGTAAGGGAAGGTCATAAAAATGCCGCTTTCCTTGACCTGCATGGTTAAATAAAGAGCGTATTGTCAGGGAATGCAATCCTATGCATGTTCTCTGATAACATGCTGAAAGAATACTTGTTCATTAAGCCCTTTGACTTGATCATCCCTAAAGGGGAGGACTGGCGTGATGAACAGAGGAGAAGTAATTTATTTACAACGGGAGGACACATCTGGCATACAGACGGCTCTGAGGACTCCCTTGGCTCTGGAGCTGGAGTACTTGGGATGAAACCTAGTGCGGAGATAACAATCGCCCTGGGCAAATTCCCTACCGTATTTCAAGCTGAAATCGTGGCTATTAAGACCTGCCTAAAGGAGATTCGTAGACGTGGGTTTGTTAACCACCACACTTACACATTCACCGATAGTCAAGCTGCTTTGAGAGCTCTCCAGTCGGAAGAGTTTACAGCCAGACTTGCCTAAAGTTGCCTAAAAGAGCTTCTTGTAATGTTCGGAAAGAACTGAGTCAACAAGCAGATATGCTTGCAAAAAGCTAGACTACAGAAGCCCTCAACATACCTGAATCATACTGCGGAACTTCGTAAGCTTCGCCTAAGCATTAAGTTGAATAGTGGCTCTTAGAGGAAGACGCGAGGTATTGAAAGATGGCTAAAGGTATGATACACTCTAAAAATTTATAAAAGAACTATGATTGGGAAAAACTAAAAAACTCCTAAGCATGGAAAGGAAACAGGTAAAAATAGTGGCTGAAATGCTCACGGGCTATTGCCGCTTAAAGAAGCACCTGAATGACATCAGGATCGCCAGCGATCATCGATGTCGAAAGTGCGGCTTCGTGAGGAAACATCACATCACATCCTCTGTGACTGTGAAATGCTTGTAAGCCTCATAGTGAACCGTTTTGGAAACCATTTCTGTGCACTAGATAATTTTGTAGACATCTCCCATACAGCCTCATCAGAGAAAATAAGATTCAAGGTAATTTCAAGGTAACTCCCCAATGCAACGAATGATGCGGTTACGACACCAGTATCGCGCAGTGCCACCCACAATAGGCCTCTCTCGAATGGAGGCCATGGTTCAGTTGGGTGTGGCAATAGGACCGAACCGAGGCGACGGCCAGGCCCCGGACAAACGCGATAACATCGATTTAAATGGTCGGACCAACTCAGGAGGGACATCCTTACCTGTTGGCAAAGAAGCTCACCGGCGCGAAGAGGATTCATGCAGAGCTTACATGACCGTTGGGTCAATATGCATCCGGAATATGCTCAGCAAACGCCTCAGAATTTAAGAGATCAGATATCCTTTTTGCGAAAAAACGGATATGAAGCTCTTTATCGACAAGAAAAAGAGCAACATCCTCCAGCGAACATTCCACCCGTTCCAGAAAGACCACCTTTGCAGATAGCCGATAATGCCAACATGAGAAGTAGGAGATCTATCCACCAAAAAGTCTTTCTCAGGATGGACAAATTAGCTGAAGCTAATACTGCTCTCCCTGATTTGTTTCCCGAAGATGTTAATCTCTGGAATCTGAACTGTGTACTTTACGAGAAGGCGGTCTCCCTGCTTGGTGACGTTAGAAGTAACGATACTTCAGTACGTCTGAGTAAGACTCGCGAGCGTATTGCACCGCTTCAGTTCAAAATTGTAACGGCGAAACGGCATGCATCAAATATTCAGTGCGTGATTAGCTACATAAAATTAAATAAAAAATTCACTTCAAAAGTTAGGGCACTTGCTCGAAACTTAAGGAAAGCAAATCGCACGCTGAACAAGTGTAAACTGTGGACCATCAAGCAGCACTGGACGCAAAAAATAAGATCGCTTTCAACAGCGAAACAGCGCCTTGAATAGCGAGTAAAGTGGATTCAGGAAAACTCCACCTTTTCTACTCATCCGTCCCGTCTGTTCAATCAAACGTCACGTGCCGTTAAAAATCCGCCTAGTCGAAAAGAGATTCAAATCTTCTGGGAGCAAGTATATGGAGATACTTCTCAGCAAACTGATGACGCTTCAGATATATCACTCTGTCGTAACTTTTGCCAAAGGCAAAGGTTACAAGGTCCAGAGGAAGAGTGTCGACTAATTACTGCTGAAGGAGTGAAGAAAGTTATCGCTAGAACTAAGAACTTTTCAGCGTCAGGGCCAGATAAAATCAACAACTTTTGGTGGAAGAAGTTCACCTCTACGCACCAACATCTAACTCGTATATTTACTACTTTCTTAAACGGAGAACAACCCGTCCCGCTGTGGCTAGTGGAAGGACGCACGGTATTGATCACTAAGACCGGAAATTTGTCAAGTCCAAAGAACTACAGGCCCATAGCTTGTTTAAACACCAGCTACAAGCTATTCACTGGCATCCTCAAAGAGAGGATATTAACATCTATCGAGCCGGTATGGAGTGCAATAGTTGAACAACGTGGATGCAAGAGAGGTCTGGCAGGTTGCAGGGAGAACCTATTAATAGACAGGTGTATCAGTCAGGACTCGATCAGGTATCGACGCAATCTGTAAATGGCTTGGATTGACTACTGTAAGGCATTCGATAACACGAACCATAAGCTACTTATTGAGCTTCTTGAGTGCCTAGAGGTGCATCCAAAAATAGTGAGATGCATAAAAGAGCTTATGCTCTTGTGGCGGACAAGATTTGTCATAACATCTGACAGAAGACAAGTGACTACAAGCTATTTCACATATAAGAGGGGGTCTTTCAAGGAGACTATCCAAGTCCGATACTTTTCTGCATCTCCCTCTTGGCTCTATCTATTGTGCTCCAAGGCAAAAGCGCTGGATACCTATGTGGCCCGCCGAACAAAAGAGAATATAAGGTCAACCACCTTTTATACATTGACGACCTTAAACTCTCTGCTTCCTCGAAAGCGGACCTTAACATCCTTGTGGAGGCGGTAAATAGGTACTCTATAGCGATTGGCATGAGCTTCGGACTGGACAAGTGTTCCTGCGTCCACCTACACCAAGGAAGACTAGAAACTACATCATCGGGTCACGATCAGGATGTTCAACTCATAGGCCGAAATACCATTCAACATCTTGGTATTGGAGAAACATATACATATCTTGGAATACCGCAAGCGGAAACCCAAGATGTGCGTGTGTTAAAAACGGCCCTTGGAAGAAGGTATCGCCACATTCTCAGAAAAATTTGGGCTTCTGAATTATCCAGAAAGAATAAGATCCAGGCGCCCAATATGCTGGCCGTTCCTATACTGCTCTACACGTTTGGTGCAGTAAAATGAAACGTCGATGAGTTGAAACAACTTGACCGAAGCAGACGCAAGATGATGACAATCCATCGAAGTCATCATCCCAGATCTTCCGTACCTCGAATATACCTCCCTCGAGATAAAGGGGGTAGAGGCTTGTTGAGTTAAGAGTGTCTCCATCGCAGAACGGTTCTGGCTACAGCCTGCTCAGTTCTAAATAGCGCAGATAGGGCCGCAGAGGAGCTTGGCCTCCCATTAGATTCCAGCGACACTACACATGGCCTAGCATCTCTAACACCTTTGGTGCTCAAAAGTCGTGTACAGGAAGCAGAACATGCGCTTTTACTAAGTGAACATGCTGAAAAGCCCCTTCATGGTAAATTCTACGGCATTATACGTAGAGAAGAGCTCTCGATGGGTCTGTCCCACATGTTTCTCAAGTCTGCTGGATTAAAATCGGAGACTGAGGGATTTCTTTTTGCCTGTCAAGATGGCGTTATAGACACCTTAGTTTACCGCGAGCGCATAATGAATATACCTGTAGGCGATACCAACTGCCGAGCGTGCAAGCAAGAGCCAGAAACACTTGGACATGTTCTCAGTGGATGCTCAAAATATGCACGATACGGGTACATAGAGAGACACAATGCGGCTCTAAAAGTGTTATATTACCATCTGAGGCACTTCTATGGTGTTGATCTATTGCCCGTCTTGCCATACGCCCAGGGGGAACTCGAGTCCGTTGTGGAGAATGAGCAGTGTAAGATCTACTGGAATTTCTCATTCTCGACCACTCAACGTATCAGTGCTACGAAGCCTGATATTGTCCTCCAAGATCTGAAGAACAAGATCATTTACGTGATTGAATTCTCGGCACCAGCCGATGGTAATATCACGGCAAAGGAGGAAGAAAAACAGGCGAAATATCAAGCACTTCTTCGAGCTGAGCAGGCTCTACCAAGGCTTCAAAGTCCATCTTGTAGTTCTCATAATCGGCTGTTTTGGAAGTATGAAAGCTTTATTTATTAGCCAACTCAACAGGATTCCGGCTTGCCAGCGTCAGGCTCATTCCATCGCGAACCGGATACAGAAGGCTGTTCTTCTGGGATCACTTCATCTGATCCGTCAACACTGTTCCTTATAACATTCTACAAAGATTAGTAGCTCTAAAAAAGTATCCAGAGGTGAAACCTTCATCTCCAACTGTCCCGTCTGCCGCGTAAGATCATCCGCGGCTAGAGACCTGACTTCAAGGAACAGTGTTGCCCGATGTTATCTCACGTAAACTTCCCGCTCTTGCTTACCTTCTAGGACAGAAGGAGCAAAAGCGGATGACGTACACGTTCCAGTTGCGTCGGGATTGGTTGCTTTAAGGAACCATGATCGTAGCTTCCGGAGCCTACAATTTCTCACATAAAAAAATACTCTCAAACGTTGAAGTCACCAGATAATCACTATTTGCTGATGAGACAGACCTCTAAACAGCTACATGAAGTGCTAGAAAAGCTCTAAATAAGCTTCATCAATATACTAACTTAGTAAAACAATTTTTTGAAAAATTGTTAAAAATTGATAAAACTGAGCTTGTACTCTTTACCAGGAAAAATCAAAATCACCATTTCCGCAAAAGGAAAGAAATATTCCCCGACTTTAAAATATTTGGTAGGACTATTGAATCCTAAATCTCAGCAATCTATCTAGGAGTCAATCTTTATTTCAAACTTTATCAAATAATTCATGTCAATGCAGTTATTAGAAAGCGCAAAAAATGCTAGGTATCATCTGCTGTCTTCTATACAGAAGAAAAAACTTAGTGTTGAAAATAAAATAATTTTGTATACAGTGATTGTTAGACCTGTTCTTCTTTATGCTGTACTAATTTGGAGCTTTACAAGCATTTCTAATATTCGAAAACTTTAACGCTCTCAAAACTAATCCTTAAGAAGGATTACTTATTTTCCATCCAATACAAAAACCTTAGATCTACACAAAAAATTTGACCTCCCATACATATCGGCAGGTGATAAATCTTTCAGATTTTTTCGAGTATCATCGACTTTAGCCATTTTTAACTCGTTTATCATCAATAAAAAAAACTTTTTTTCTTCTACAGTACGAGATTCGAAAAAAATCAAGTTTATTTTTGATCACCATTTATAATGATCAAATATTTATTCTCTCGAAGAATTATCATGATAACAAATTAACGCACGCGACAAATCTCGTACTTTTATCCTCGCAAAAGTTTCCATTTAATGGGTGAACATATTTTATAATTACTTAGCAATTATGTAATATTCATTCTTTTTCTTGGTCCAGAAGTTTTGATAAAACGAAAATGTTAGGAACAATTTATTTGATTTGGCGATGAGTTTGACGCAAGATTTCAAAACGATGATTTTGTTGGAAAAACCTTCGACTTTAAAGTTACATATTTTTCAAATCGTCTACTAAAATAATTTCAACATAGGCGGATTCAACGTTATGTAAACGTTCAAGCGGTTACTTGAATGTCGTAGAATTAGTTTCTGCACAGATATTTAAAAGAAAATCATGTACTGGACGTTTATTTATTTTTCCATAGAAAATAATATCTTGTAACAATAGATTTTCTTTCAATGACAAATGCCATTATTATAAACAATTCTCAAAAACAAATATACTTAGACCGCAGCTTCATACAAAGAAAAGTTTTCTCTAATGCAGAGTCATTTCTTTTCATCGGAAGAATAATATCCATTCAAAATGCCCCTAAGAAATATATCGGCGTCCCATGGATGTTCATCTATCAGTTGGTCAAAACTAAGAAAAAGGGAAGAAATTAGTCAATTTGGCTTTTTGGATCCCTATGCCGGAAGCTTTTCTTTGAATTCGCTTTTCCTCGGGGATGGCTGAAATTAAAGCTCTTAGCATGTAAAATTGCGACAAAGATTACACTAAATTAACATAGTTCACGATCAAGCATTACTTCTTAACCTCAAAATTAGAAACTCACTCATATAGTCAAATTACTGCCACTTATCTACGAGGGTAGGGTCTGATCAATAACCACAAGATCTAGTTATTTTCTTCTATAGAAAGTACCAAATTATTATGCAAAATCATGAAATACAAATGGAATATTTTTTATTTGTTGATTGTATTGCTCACGTGTTTGTACAATTTTGGAACATTCAAGTTAGGAAAACGTATTCTTATCACTGACCTGAGGCTGCTGGTTTTTTATACCAATCGGTTTTTAATTGATGCCCTTCTCTTATAAGAAGGATATCAATAAAAGTGATTTTGTTATCAGATTCTTCTTCTTTCGTACAGGTTTCTATTTGTTCAGCAGGAGCAGTCCTTTCAGAAATTGTCTCATGGGCATTTTTGAACCTTTTTTTTTCTTGTATTTGGATCCATCTGGCTTTTACTCCAGCAATGGCAAGACCAATGTGTATATTTGTGAATGAAGATTTAGCCTCAAGGAAAAATAATTTATAGTCTGGTGGGATTGTGATATTTTTAATTTTTTTTATGAATTAAAAACTATTTTTTACTCTTGATTCTGGCGGTTTTATACTGATCGAGATGATTAATTTGTAATAAGGTGAAAGGTTGCAGGTAGGGCTGCCTATTAAAGAAATAATTAGTCGAAGATCTTTAGGGTCTTTATGAATTTTTCTTAGTCCTAATAACACCTGGAAGGATTAAAATTATTTGCCTTGAAGAAGGAAGCCATTGATTTATTTATGTAATTTTCATCACGCCATTATTTTGATAATGTCATTGACTTTTGTCTCTGTTGCAGTAGTCGGGTCTTTGTTTAATTTTTTGTAAGTAGTTGTGTCTGATAGCATTAATGTTAAGTCAGATTCGTATTCGTCTTTGTCCATTGCAACAGAAATGTTGCGTTTGTCTGATTGGCTAATTACGTTATCTGGATTGTTCATTAGGAACAGTTTAGAGCGTTTGAAACCTTCATGAACTTGTGTTTGGAATTCAGTCATCGGATTACCATACAAGTGTTGTTGTTGGGAAAATTTATTAATGTAATTAACAAATTTTCACCTTGCTTTATTGCGATCAGTTGTTTGGATGTTTCTGATATTGGATTCTAAATCATCGATGAGATGTTTGATGGGTAATTTATAAATAGGGATTGGTTGACCAATCTTCACTCTTAAAACGGCTGTATCAATTAGAAGTTGTTACAAGATGTTCAGCAGCTAGAGCTTCCTTTCGTATGCTAAAATAAATGTTGCGAGCCAATACAAATCAATTTTCAATTTATTTTCATGAAAATGAATATGTTAATTAACCTTTCTAAACAAAAATCAAGTTGCTTCAAAAACGGCCAGAACCATTTTTTTATTTGAGCACTCAAAATAATTGTGAAACATCACTGAAGTATAATCAAAAGAAGACCGGATGGTGCGACCATCTTTAGGTTGAGCTTAGTCAAGTTTCTCTCAAACTGAAGTCGCTAAAGTACTTCAGGCTTATGACATTATTATTCATGTAATTTACTTTTAGGTATAATGGAAGAATTGCTAACGAAAGCAAAATAATAAGATAAACATCAAATCTTTTTTTATTTGTTGATTTTATTACTCACGTTTACTTACAATGTTTAGACATATACCGTTACGGAATTTTCCGAAAGACTAACCCCTCTTCCAGCTCCATCAGTGCTAACGTTACGGAAAATTCCGTAATACTAGCCCTAGAGCTATTCTTGACTGGTTACTTTTCCGGAATATCCGGGAAAGTACTGGATTCAACGTCAGCAACATAGGGATTTGGTTTAGGATGTGGTACAACCTCGGCAGTAACAAGCTTTTTTTTCGCAATGCGTTCGAAGAACAGATTATTCACTTCCTCATTCGGCTGTAGTGTTTCATACGACGTGGCATTTTTACCTCTTATGATCATTTTGATTCTTTGTTCCCCCAATGCTCGATAGGGTCCGTGTTCGACGAATGGAACCAAATAATATTCATTTCCTACTTTTTCGGCATATCCAATTATGTGTTTCCCAAGCTCATCTACTACTACTTTGTGTTTGCCTGGCTCTAATCGGCCAAACTGACCTCGATATTGGAACAATTCGTAACGATGAGAATACATTGTAGGAGTTTTTCTTACTAGGCTGCATTTTCCAAGCATTAATTCTGCAAAAATTAATCATAAGTAGTAAAAAAAAAATAGTATCAACTACCGGCAAAACTAAACTAAAAAAAACAAACAACCGGAAAAACAAACTTAACATTCAAGTAGTTCTTGAACCACAACTAAACTTAAAGAAAGCACTGTGTATTAGGAGATATTGTTGTCTTAACGTGGATGATTCGGAATATGAAATGAATATGCAAATGAAAATGAGCTTTAAATTATGGATATATTATCAAACTTACCCCCAAGCTTAGGAAAAATCGCCAAGATTAAAAATAGAGTTCCAATCAGAATCCTCATTTTCGTGAATTAAATCAAATCCACTTGTTAAGAATTTTGATAACTCAATAATATTCTCAAAAATTGTATGAGTTTTTATACTAGTTGCTATCTTATTTGGTATTCTGAATTATGAGGCCCTTAATGTAGATTACAAAGCCACGAATCAAAAATTTCGTTTATTCAAACATCCAGAATTTTAACCAAACGATTGTGAAACATTTTCACAATTTATCTACTTTATCTTAATTTATTATTAAATTTATACAAATAATCTTGGTGAGTCTCGTCTATTTACAATAAGGCCACGTCATTCGCTAAAACTAAACAAACAAAATGGCGCACCTGACACATTTAATCTTTCAAGACCATGCGAAAAAAGAATTAATAATAAATCAAGAAAGTGTTACGAATACGGATTTTATGTCGTCTCGGAGAATTTAAAAGATTTAAACATTTAAAAAAAATGTATAAGATATTAAACTTTTCAAGATGTGGTAGGCGATTTCATAAGATTCAGGCGATTTCAAAAATGATTTTATTTTTATTTTTTTTGTACTTTTTGTTCTCTATGTGACTTGTATGACTTAATGAGTAGCATGTAGCATGTAGCATGGAAATCAACTAGACTTTCCTATATATAATAGTATACAGCCGAAGGATGAAAAAGGATGTTAAATAATAAACTGTATTGTAAAAAAACACAGGATACCCAAAATACCAACAAAATTTCAACTCTGGCGAGTGTTCCAAAGAACTAATGGGTATCCGTGAAAATTTAAATATTATTTTTAAAAAACTTATGACGGTTGTCTCTATTTTATTTTTCGGATTCTTATTATTATCTCTGTCATCGTTATGATTAGATGTATTTTAAGTCCAAGAATTATTAACTTAGGACCGTTGTCTGTATTATATTATTTTGTCAGATTACTGAAGTTAAGCAGCGTTGGGCGCGGTTAGTTCTTGGATGTGTGACCATTCGAGAAAACTGAGTGCTGTTGGCACATGGTGGGTGTGGTGAGCCCACACTTGTAGTTATTTACTACAAGAAACTATCCACCTAGAAACACTACCCGCATCGGGTAGTGTCACGCCTACCCTGAAAGGGAAATGGCTTAATGGTATACATTATAATGTTATTCCCCTTACCCAGTGGGCACAAAACCATGAACATCCCAAGAACGTCCTTGGGGCGTTCCTAGAACGTCCAATGTCAGTCCAATGAACGTCTCTGAGACGCCCAATGACCTAAAGATGTCCTAAAGACGTCTTGAGGACATAAGACGTTCTCAGGACATCTTTCGTACTGACATTAGACGTCTTAAGAGCATACCTAGGATGTCCAAAAGACATGTTCCAAAAGATGTCTTAGGGATGGTCCGAAGACGTCTCCAGGACATCCTTAATTTTTTTGCCCACTGGGTACATTGTACTATAATAAAGCTATGTTAAACCCTTCAAAGCCACCTGGAATTGGCCATGCTACCTGAGAGATTTCCGCAAGAGAAGCTCAACTTAGAACAAGCAATGGTTATTGAGGCCGCCCTCGAGACTAGGATCGCCGGAGTAAACCTGGTGACATTATCCTGAGATTTGAGGACTGCCGATTTTGAAAACAACTTACTTACCGACGTCTGCTCAGATGAGATGTTTTGGAAATGACTAGTCGAGGCACTAGGCAGTTTGAAACCATGGGAAGGAGCAAGAAGCACAGCCATTGATTTTAAGGACCTTCTTAAGCCTACCAAGTTCATGGCTATACTCTGGCTATATACCTGGAACTTCCGAGAAACCATCATCCATCCTTAAAAGGTTGTCAGTCCAGAACCCTACGTTAAAAGTAGAGGAGTGGACCATCATGGATGCGAAGAAAGACAACAGCGTAACTTAGATAGTCTTTAGTGCGGACCCTTCAGTGGTCCGAACCATCGAGAAGGTCGACTGTGAACCGTATCTGGAATTGAGAAGGATTCAGATAAAAATACTTTTCAAGCCGAAAAAGCGCACGAGAACAGTGAAAGACCAGCTGCCTTTCGAACAACCGGTGGACAACTCTGATTCTTTGACAGCGTAAAATCCTCGGATTTGAGTTTCATTCAAATTGATCTTCACCACTGTAAACCTGCTCCGGCCATCTTGAGCAGACGCATTATAGTAGAACATACGGCTTTTGCCCTGATTAAAGGACCTTGATGTTACGAGGCAGGAATGACGAGTATGAGCCGGAAATATGGTTCTATGCTCTATAATAGAACTGATGAAAACCCTCAGACAGCAATTCAGGTCAGAAAGGATATCGATTTTATTTACTCGCCTAGGTTCCGTACTAAAGACCTGGTAGCGATTGCAATCGAGCACCAAAGAGGAGAAAGACGTCAGCCCATGGTGATTTGCTCAGCATATCCGCCATTCGATTCTCTAGAACCGCCACCTTCAGAGAAATGGAGACGCTTGGTGGAGTACTAGAGTTCGACAGGATGGCCACTAATTATTGGATGTGATGCGAATGCGCACCATACAATATGGAACAGTTAGAACATACACAACAGGATTGAGTACTTTTTAGATTACCTTTTAACTACCAATTTAACCATATTGAATCGCGGAAATGCACCAAGCTTTGTGATAACTAGATGACGTGAGGTTATTCAGCTGACTCTGTGCTCTATATCGATTAGCAAAGCATTTAGGGACTAGCATTTATAACGTGAGATATTCCTATCAGATCACAGGCATATATGCTTTTCACTCACAGCTGACGAGTCTGATCCGATTAGGTATAGGAACCCAAGAGCGACGGACTGGGAAAAATATAGGGAATATCTTGGAGAGTTATTGGAAATTATTCCTTTGATGATAAGATCAATTTATCAGCTGGAGTTTGCCATGGGTGAGGTGAAATGGTCATATGTAAATCTTATGAGTATCATTATCTTCTTCGTGTTAGAAAGCCAGACCAGGATGCTCCTTGGTAGAATTATAGACTTCAGGCGATTATAGATTTTGCGATGACTTGAAGATAAGATTTCGAAACGATGATTTTGTTGGAAAACATTGGACTTTGAACATAGGCAGATTCAACGCCATCTAAACTTTCAAACGGTTACTTGAATGTCGTAGAAGTTTTTTCTTCGCAGATATTCAACGGAAAATTTTTTACTGTTCTTCTATTTCTTTCTGACTAAAAAATAATATCTTGTGACCTCTGATAAACATTAAGGACAATTTCGCAGAAATTAGTCAATATCACTTTCAGAACTTCTTTTATCCATCTGCTAGTCTGGTTAGGAAAAATGTCAGCGATGGTGGTTCACTTTTTACGGTTCTCCTGATAAGGATATCGACAATATTATATGAACGTGCCGTAGATACTCAGATTCCACAAAATTATATGAATCATCTATCATAACAAAAAGGTTTTTCCACCTTTTAGTTTGGACCCCTTTCTCTACAAACCTACAATGAAATATTTTCATTCTATTATACAAATTTTCAGAAATAATTATTCATCGATTTAATGTATTTTCATGCTCAGGTGCCAACAGGAGCTCTACTTGACACTTTTAATCATTTAGTCTCACATTTTTCTTGTCATTCAATGTTTTAAATCATATTTCGCGCCTTTATTCTTTATACACACGACGCCATCTTTATTTCACTTTGACCTATGCGTATGTTAGCGTCTTCACTTTCCAATACAATTCTTATTCTGAAGAAAAAAGCATAACTTGTGGCACAATATCATATCTAGAGGCAAATTATTACAAATTTTGCAGCAATAAATCGACATAGCCATTGCCAAATAGGGTAGGCTTTATTTGCATGGAGTGAATTCTCCCCAGACCCAGGCTAATAGTTCTACTTTCCTGTTGCAGGGGGTGTGAGTGGAAAAAAGAAGTAGAAGAACCACCTCAAGGTGCAGGAGGGTGTAAGTATAAAGAAGAACCACCTCCTATTGCAAGGGGTGTGAGAAGAAACAGGAAGAAGAACCACCTGCTGGTGCAGAAGGTGTGAGTAGAAAGAAGAAGAACAACCTTCTTGTGAAGACGGTGTGAGTAGAAAGAAAAATAAGAAAACCCACCTCCTGGTGCAGGGAATGTAAATAGAAAGAAGAAAAACCACCTTCTGGTGCAGGGGATGTGATTAGGAAGAAGAAGAACCACCTTCTGGTGTAGGGAAGGTGTGAGTAGAAGGAAGATGATGAATGACCTCGCGGTACAGTAGAGTGCTGATAGAAGAAGAACCACCTCCAGTTGCAGGTGGGTATAAGTAGTAAGAAAAGAAGAACCACTTCCTGTTGTAGGTGGGTGTGAGTAATAAGAAGAACCACCTCCTGGTGTAGGGGGGTGTGAGTAGAAAGAAGATGATGAATGAACTCGTGGTGCAGTAGAGTGCTGGTAGAAAGAAGAAGAACCACCTTCTGTTGTAGGTGGGTATAAGTAGTAAGAAAAGAAGAACCACTTCTGTTGCAGGTGGGTGTGAGTAATAAGAAGAACCACCTCCTGATTCAGGGGATGTGGATAGAAAGAAGAAGAAGAACCACCTCCTGTTGCAGGTGGGTATAAGTAGTCAGAAAAGAAGAACCACTTCTGTTGCAGGTGGGTGTGAGTAATAAGAAGAACCACCTCCTGATGCAGGGGATGTGAATAGAAAGAAGAAGAAGAACCACCTCCTGTTGCAGGTGGGTATAAGTAGTCAGAAAAGAAGAACCACTTCTGTTGCAGGTGGGTGTGAGTAATAAGAAGAACCACCTCCTGTTGCAGGTGGGTATAAGTAGTAAGAAAAGAAGAACCACCTCCTGGTGTAGGGGGGTGTGAGTAGAAAGAAGATGATGAATGACCTCGTGATACAGTAGAGTGCTGATAGAAAGAAGGAGAACCACTCAGAAGAATAATTCAACTGTGTTTTATTCAAAATGAAGATATTTTTTGATTGAAATATAAACTATTACATTTTTCGTTAGCCGTATTTTTTGTTTGAAAATTGAACGATCTGTTTGAAAATTAACTTTTTTGTTGAAATTTTGATTTGACATATCTGAAATTTTCAAAAATCTTTTTGAATTTTCAACCAACATTTTTATCGAAGATTAGAGAATTCGTTTCCTAATCGCTATTCAAAGCCGTATTTGAAAACCCATGAAATTTCCATCTCAAAATTCCTGGTCGATTTTCTCGAAACGAGCTCGATTTTTTACATAAAACTTGAATATTACACTAATCGCTATCGTATTGACGAAATTGAAAACAAATGCAAAATAATGAAATAAAAATTTAATATTTTTTTCGTCAGTTGATTTTATCACGCACATGTACTTACAGGTTTGGAAAATTTGAATATAGAAAACGTATTTGTATCGCCTGCAGCCGAATTTGAATTAAACCCGCTCGCATTGCTTAGAATTTTGGCCAAGGGAGAGGAAAATTGCAGAAAACCTTTCACGCGCGCAGTTGGTTACGGCAATTCCATATAATCGAGTGTCGACGTTTCTCTATTGAAAGAATGGTCTTAAATTTCATGTGAGTCATTAACAATATTTTTTTTCTAATGACACCAAATCAATCCTCGGGATTCTCAACTTATTGCCTCTTGGCAAAATCAACAACTTTGGCAGTACGAATGTATTGTTCGTCGACGGGTTCGAATACTTTATGCGGAATATTATCTTCCGCCGTTACTCCTGTGTAGGTTCTGGCATCATTGCCGTTTATAATACATTTAACTTGTGTCCTCAGGGTGTTCGTTCCAACAAATTGTACATCATCATAGAATGGACAATAAACATATCGGCCGTCCCCTAATGGAGAAGCATATCCAACGACGTATCGTTTAGACCCATCTAATACAACTTTTTCCTTTTTGCCTATTTCAAGGTGGTGATAAGATCTAAAAACGTCATTTTGGTAAGTTTGAGGACTAATTTTAAGACTCGAGCTTGAACTTCCAGGTAGCCCTGACGTGATCATTTTCCACATCGATTCTGCAAAGAGAAATTGTAAGTGGTAAAATAACTATTGTATTAACTAAACTATATTATTTATTAACTACTATTCCATGATGACAAATTTTTAAATATTGAGAGTTTCAACACTTTTTCAAATGAGTTAACTAATTTAATGAATTATTATATCTAACAGATATACATAAAATAATTATAATTAGAATTAGAATTAGAAATTAATTAATATTAATTAACAATTAATTAATAACAACAATTGCGATTTGATTTTTAACCGCCTTCAAAATTCTTCTTATTTAAAATCACAAAATATTACATTCTTAACACAAATATGAAAAAATATTTAAATTTTTCCCTTTCAAGCCTTTTTAAGAAATAAACAAATGTATGTTCATAAAAAAAATTATTTGTCACAACTAATATGTATTAATGGAGTTAATGGAATTTATTTTTAACATTAAAATTGTATTATAAAAAAATGGTTTGCCTTTTTGTATGCTCAGATTGTAATTAAAGTTCATTCCGAATGTAGCCAGGAGTTAAGAGCTGAGAAAAAAATGTTCTTCCTATAATTGTATTTTTTTTTTTTTGTAATTTTTTTTTTTCAAATGGACTACAAATTTTTAATCGGTTAATAACCTTAAGGGCATGCTCTTCGGTGATCACGTGACCAAACCAGTCCTTGGTTATGAAATTTTTTTTGGTGTTCACCATGTCCAAACGCAATGATATATCGCTCTCAAAATTTGTAATATAGAAAATGGGACAATAAATTGCGTTTGTATATTTAGTTTGAGTAATAATTTTGAAAAAAATTATTCATGTAAAAAATAAATGTGTAATATTATTTTCATTTTTTTTGGTGCTCACTACGTCCACACGGATTGAGATATCGTGTTTAGAATTTGAACGATTAAATAAAAAGCACTAAAGAACGTTTGTATATATCAATATGTTTATAATTTCAAAAAAATTTTATTTATAAATTAATAAAATAGGATATTACCACTCGAGTCGAGCACTTTGCAGCTAATGTTTGGTTTGATGCATTTCAGATTTTTTGATTCGCGTATGTTGATAACTGACACAAATTTTGGACTAAATCGTCTAAACATTTTAAAAAATCAATATAAACAATAACATTTGCACATTCGTTGCAAATCAGAAAATAAGTATCTGCACACATGTAACCTGTCATTATTTTTGGAGCATTTTTAGCAATTTCTAGCGGAGAAAAAAAGAAACTTTCAACGTCGGTAAAGTAGAGATCACATGAGCAAGCTGGGTTATGCAATTTTACACATTTTTTACATGAATAATTTTTTTCAAAATTATTACTGAAACTAAATATACAAACGCAATTTATTGTCCCATTTCCTATATTCCAAATTTTGAGAGCATGGTGAACACCAAAAAAAATTTCATAACCAAAGACTGGATTGGTCACGTGATCACCGAAGAGCATGCCCTTAAGGCTATTCAATTTTGTATGCATATCGCCCGGAAATTTGTTAGAATCCACATCAAAATAAATCCGTTTTTTTTCTTGACAAAAATGATATTTAGAGGTTTTCCCAACAAATTCTTTTTTCCAAAAATGTTTTTTAACAAATTTTTTTTTCTAACTTTTTTCAAAAAATTTTCTCGAGAAATTTTTTTTCAAAAATTTTGTCCAACAAATTTTTTTTTCTTTTTTTTTAAACTTTCTTTTTCAAAAAAAAACTTTTTTTTCAAAAATTTCTTTCCAAAACATTTTTCCCAAAAATTTTCTTTTTCACAAAGTTTTTTTCAAAAATGTTTTCCAACTATTTTTTTTGAACATTTTTTCCCAGACATATTTTTTTTTTCTGCAAAAATTTTGCTCAAAAAGTCTTTTCTCCATAAATTTTGTTTCAAAAAATGTTGTTTTCAAAAAATTTTTTTACATTCTCATTCTAATGAGAAGGTATTGGTTTTATGTAAAATTTGACATAGTCGGTTTTCATCAAATCTCCACGTTTCGAGACCCCCTGAGCTAGAAAAAACGATTTTTACGAAGGTGTCTGTCTGTCTGTAGTCTGTCTGTCTGTCTGTCTGTCTGTAGCCACGATAACTTTCGAAAAAATGATCAGATTTGATTGAGCTTTGGCACACTTTTCTATGGCCCAAAAATAGAGAACGAGTTCGTTAACCAGCTATTTTGGATGAAAATCCAAAAAGTGAGCACATTTTGAAAATTTTTGAGACCACTTTTTTGGAAGATTTGAAAATTCTATGTACGGTTATTAGTAGTACGCAAAATGAAGAACAAAATATGCTTATGACTTTTCGTGATAAAAAAAAAATTACTGGAGTTATAGCATTTTCAAAATTCCAAAAAACAAACGAAAATGAACATTTTAAGCCGAAAAACGCACGATATGAAAAAAAGTCAAGAGGAGAAAAACGTTGATTCCTGAACACCCTATAATATTTTCATAACAACTTTTTGAATTTTTCGAAAAATAAAAAATTCAAATTTTGATCGCACAAAAAATTAATGAAAAATCAAAAAAGCCATTTTGCTGTAAAACTATGCAAGATACCAGAAAATATCATCTCACCAAAATTGTGCACCTAAAAAAGATCTACAAATTTCTTATGATTCACTTTTTGATATGACGCGTAGTTTTTGTTTTATTCGTAAAAAACAGCATCGAAAATAGAAAAATCAAATTTTCAGACGAATATTACCAGCTACGAAAAAATGACCGAAACAAAATTTGTTCATCTAAGGAAGAGGTACAAATTTATTGTGACTCATGTTTCGATAGGATGCGTGGTTTTCGTTTTATTCGTGAAAATAACATTGACAGTAAAAAAAATCAAATTTTTGAAAAAACAATGCAAGGTACGAAAACATATAAATGAACGAAAATTGTGCATTCAAAAAAGACTTACACACCCGTAATCAATTTTTGTGGTAAGAATATATTCAAAATGAAAAATTTAACTTTTTTGATAAACGGCACAAGCTAAAATAAAATGTTAACTAATAAAATTTGTCGCCTGAATTATATCATTACTTTTCATTTGAAATGAAATACAAATTTAGTAATTTGTATATGAAGAACATATAATACGAAGCACAAAGTGCGCGCTCAGTGTATTTACCAAATCGCACGCCGTAAGTGCGCTCAAACTTTTTTGTTTCTATCATACGGTTCAAATGATTTTCAAATCAAATATCGAGCGCGAAGCGCGAGTGTCTGGATGAGAATGTGTTCCTTAAGGTCGATAGAACCTTGAGTAAATAAAGTTCCTTTTCAGTCTAAAATAAAAATAAATTTAACAATCACTTAATATGTAGAGGTTTTGATAATTTTATAATATTTGCAAACAAACTTTTTCTTTTCATCGATGTCGAACACGAAGTTCAAAAATCTAGAGGAGCCTAGCGTAAAGCGCGATGCAAATACGCCCGAGCGCGTAGCGCGAGGTGAACACATAATCGAGCGCGAAGCGCGAGATAAATATATGATCGAGCGCGAAGCGCGAGATCCAACAGTCGCGCGCCCTAGGCGCGCTCAAACTTGCGAGTGAAGCGCGCCATGAGAATGTGCCCGCGAAGCGGGCAGATTTTTTTTACATTTTTTTCTCAATGTTTTTTTCAAAATTTCTTTTTCCAAATGTTTTTTCACAACGTTTTTTTCAAAAAATGTTTTTTTTTTTTTTTAATTTTTCTCAAGAAATTTCTTTCCAAAACATTTTTCCACACAATTTTTTTCAAAAAATGTTTCTTTAGAAATTTTTTTTTCAACAATTTTTCTCAAGAATTTTTTTTTCAAAAATGTCTTCCATCAATTTTTTTCAAACATTTTATCCCAAAAAATTTGTTTTTCACAAAGTTTTTTCCAAAAATATTTTCCAACTATTTTTTTTCTAACATTTTTTTCGAACAAATGTTTGTTTTTTCATTTTTTTTCCCAAAATTTTTTTTTTTTCCAAAACGTTTTCTCCAACAATTTTTTTTTTTCATTTTTTTCCAAAACATTTTTCCCCACAATTTTTTTTCAAAAAATGTTTTTTTTTTTAATTTTTTTTCAACAATTTTTCTCAAGAAATTTATTTTCAAAAATGTCTTCCAACAATTTTTTTTCAAACATTTTGTCCCAAAAAATTTTTTCCCCACGAAGTCTTTCCCAAAAATATTTTCCAACTATTTTTTTTTTAAACATTTTTTTCGAATCAATTTTTGTTTTTTCATTTTTTTTTCCAACAAATTTTTTTTTTCAAAACTTTTTTCCAACCATTTTTTTTCAAACATTTTTTTCCAGAACATTTTTTATGAAACATTTTTTCCCAACAAATTTTTTTTTTTTAAATTGTTTTTTTTTCAACTATTTTGCTTAATAAACTTTTTTTCAAAAATGTTTTCCAAACATTTTTTCTCAGAAATTTTGTTTTCTGCAAAAATTTTGCTCAAAAAGTGTTTTCTTCCTAAATTTTGTTTCAAAAAATGTTGTTTTCAAACAATTTTTTCCAAAAAAGGTTTTTTTAAAAAATGTTTTTTCAACAAAAAAATTTTTTTTTTTAATTTTTATTTTCAAACATTTTTTTCATAAATTTTGTTTCAAACAATTTTTTTCAAACATTTTTTTTTTAACAATTTTTTCCCAATTTTTTTTTACAAATTTTTTTTCCAAACAATTTTTTTTCAAAAATTTTTGTCACATCAAATTGTTTTTTCAAAACTTTTTTCAACATTTTTTTTTTCGTCAAATTGTTTTTTCAAAACTTTTTTCCAAAATTTTATTTGCATACAATTTTTTTACATCATATTTTTTTAACCAAATTTTGTTTACAAAATAGATTTTTAAGACTTGAAAATGGATTTATTTTTGTGTGGATTCGAACAAATTTCCGGCGATATGGATAGAAATTCGAAAAAAAAAATTTTCTAATGCATTATTGGACAACCTTACTGTAGATCGTTTTGAAAAGTAAATTTCAGATTTGCCGAAAACGAAAAAAAAATGGTTTGTCTTCGCCGGGTTGAAAAACAATTTTCCAAGTCATTGAAATTAAGAAACTTGAAATTTTGAACTCCACTTTTTTTAAATTTGATTTATAAATACTTAGTTATAAAATCAGAGCATCCGAACTCTTCTAAACGTAAAATATTAAAAATTTAAATTTGAAATTTAGAAACTTGACAAAATTTCAATATTTTATAATAAAAAATTGGAAGCCCATTTGGCATACCAATAAATAAATATTTTTTCACTACAGTCTCAATTGGGATTTTCAGAACCTCTTTATTTTATTTTCAAAGCCTAAAAAATTAAAATATTGTAGGATTGTGCATTCAAAACTGTAATTTTAAATTAAAATTTGCAAAATTTTAAAGATGATAAATATTATAATGAGATTATCAGGCTTCTATTATAGCATGGAGTATCAAAGGCTTGGATAGATGTTTCTAAACTAAAAAAATAAGATATTTGTATCAAAATCATTCATGTTCTTTTCACCATTCGGGATTGAAGAATATCAAAACTATGAACCTTCAAAGTTTAATTATTTCGTAAACGATGAAAATTATATAATTAATTTAAAGAATTCCTAAAAATAAAAACAAGAATCCAACGACTAAATTTGGAAAACTACCATAAAATGCTCTAATTGTAATTAAAAAAAAAAAGAAAGAAAGAAAAAAAGAGAAGGAAGGGGATTTGTTTGGTTGCCTTCTCATTTTTCTTTCCTCTTTTTTATTTTTGTCCAAAGAAATTTTTTTTTTTTAGGTGTTACGAGCTGACAATTACCCCCACTTTACGTCTAATTAGCATATATAAATCGCCGCCTCTCTGAGGAGCTCAGTTCTATACCTGTACTCATAAACGTAAGTAAAGTGCTCGAAGTCAGAGATTGACTTTTGGCGAACCTGCCAGGATTGCTCTTTCGATTTCTGTATCCACTGATACAATAGAGAAATTCTATAAAAGCAATTCTTGTGACGAATCCTGGAAAGGAATTCTACGGAATTCATTTAAGACGAGAAAGGAAAGAATTTTACGAAATTCGCTTGAACACCGGATCTACCTACGGGTGACCCGACAACCTGAAAAGAAGGAAAACGGTGGCTCAAAATAGTTGGTAAATTGAGTAGCCGCTATACAACGTAAAACCACTGTTTTCCCGAAATTCAAAAATTGATCCAGGCCCGCAATCAGGCGGAAGACGCATCTGCGTAACAACGCTTGGAAGACCGACGACTAGTCATCGACCAACGCCCAAATTCAGGTTAACAATAAGGAACTCCACGGACTCCCAGCTGCCAATCAGAAAGGATCAAGCCATCCAGCGAATCTAGAAAAATTAAGCATTTAAATAAAAAACAAATAACAAATCGTATCGAATTGCAAAGCGAATAAGTCCTCCTTGCTGTCTAAGGAAGGAGACTAACGTGAAATCAAAGTTAATTTCTCGTTAGGTGAGGCGAAGTTTTGCAATTCCGGTGAAGAATACTCATGATGCTCCAGAGCACTGCCTTTCCTCAACAATAATAGGAACCATTCCTTTGGAATCAGAGAAATTGTAGTAGACGATATCCTTGCATTCCATTGTATTAAAAGACTATACGTCGAAAGCAAACGATAACCTCGCGTATCCGATAACAGGAGCGAGATCGATATTTTACGGTGGCATACGCAAAGTATCGAGATAACAACGGTGTAACTTACGCGACTGACGATACTGACGAGACTTCTGATTCATCACACGACCTGATTCCTTTATTCCTTACGGCAATGACCTCCCCAACAACACAGTAATTGCGATTGGAAATGCAAGCGTTAAGACTCGAGAATTCCAGAATGAAGGAAGAACTCGCCACACTTAACGATGAAAATCACAATAGGAGACGGGAAATTAAACAAGTTGCAAAAAATACAGCACTTATAACGGACGACGATTCGGATCCTGACGCTCAAAAAACTGAAGTCCCTAAACGAGGAATAAGACAACAGCTCCCACGATCCACCGAGCTTCCGATATTAGAAATCAGACAGCCAATCTCGCAGCAAACTGCACTTACGACTCCACCAGTAGCAAGAAGTATGTCAACGGAACGACCCAATGAGCTGCCCACTGGAACAGCCCCTATAATCACTCCCCTCGCACCAGCAAAGGATATGATTAGAACGATCAAAATCCTTAATGGAACTAACGATGCCGGTATCCACGAATGGATAAAAAGCGTAAAAAGAGCTCGTTTACGCTGTGACAATCGAAACTTACTTCTCGATTGTATAATAGCTGAAAAAATTAGAGACAGCGCCGAATAAGCTATACGACACATCTGAATAGGAAGTTACGAAGAATTATACTCAGCTTTAGAAACTGACCTCGGAATACAAAGCTCAATCGAATTGTGCAGAGCTGAATTGGACGCAATTAGACAGGGAGGAAACATGGTTCAAACTTTTAGCCTCCTTTTCAGAGACGCCTATAAGGAACTTGTGTACGCGGTACAAGCAGGATACCCTTTCGGAACGAAAAGGAAAATGGCCCTACAGATAGAAGAGAACAGCGCGATCAAAAGATTCATAATGAATTTAAGAAACGATATTCCGTCACAGGTTAGACCAATGAAACCTACCACACTAAAAAAAGCCCTGCAAGAAGCACTGGAAGCGGAAGCTTGGCAACGAGAAAAAAATAAAGATAGAATACTTAGACAAAGCCAAGTGCCTAGACAACCTACTAAATTCCAACCCCGACCAATAACAACTAGACCTTCAGCAAATACCACACTCCAACAGGGGAGAGTACCAAACTCGAATTTCCCACTAAGCGAAAGATTAAAGATGTCCTGCCACAAGTGCGGAAAACCTGGTCATTTTGCATCCCAATGTTTTTCAAAGCCCCAAAATTTTCAACTGGGACAGTTCCAAAAAAGACCACCGAGAGTAAAAACTATTCAGGAACATCAGGAACCCCAAGAAGAATGTTTAGAAAGAGAGGAGATGACAACGGAGGAAATCCAGGAGCACATAAATTACGAGGACCAAGCAGAATATCTAAATTATTCGGAAAATTACAATCAATACATGGAAGAAGAAGCGACGGATCAATATAAAAATTATTAGTAGATAGCGGAGCAGCAATCAACATAATTGAGAGAAACCTTTCACAGCCCGACCAAGAAACCTTTAAGTTTCATAAAAAATTCTCAATGGGAAACGATCACCACGAAACTACGGAAGCCACTTATCTGCAGTATACCATTAAGCCATTGCCCTTTCAGGGTAGGCGTGACACTACCCGATTCGGGTAGTGTTTCTAGGTGGATAGCTTGTAGTAAATAACTACAAGTGTGGGCTCACCACACCCACGATGTGCCAACAGCACTCAGTTTTCTCTAATGGTCACCCATCCAAGTACTAACCGCGCCCGACGCTGCTTAACTTCAGTGATCTGACGAGAACTGGTTTTTTCAGTGTGGTATGGCTGTTGGCAGTATGCAGTATTTTGGAAAAAACAACTATTCCACATAGTAGAAGAAAACTTCTCATTATTAGAAGATGGAATAATAGGATTGCCATTCTTTCACAAATACCCCAGATAAGCTATTACAAAAACTGATTTGATAATCGACAAATGGAAACCACCATTACATTTCGAGGGAGACTACCTACCAGAAAACTGAACAAAAATATGTAAAATCAACGTACCCGACGACGAAAATCAAGTAATTTGGGTAGAAGATCAAAAAGAAATTCCTGATGGACTATACGCAATATACGATAATAAGGTAGAAATACCATATTATAACTATTCCCAGAAACCCATCAAGATACCAGAGAAAATTAAATTCAGCAGAATTACGTCTATAGGATCACGAGACGTTGATCTTGCCCGAGAAAGGGGTGATTACCCTTCAAACTACTTCAAAAGACTGGAAAAACTTCAAAATTGCCTAAACCTAAAACATATTGAACCAAAAATTAGAGAACGGATAAAAGAAATTGTGACTCAATACTCAGAAGTCTTCACTTTAGATGGAGACCCCCTACCCTGTACAAATCTAACTGAACATAAAATAATTCTGAACTCAGGAAAAATCATCAACCTACGATCCCATAAACTACGCGAGAAACGCAAGGAATTCGCACTTAACGAAACAAATTAATTACTGAAAAAAGGTATAATAAGAGAGTCCCAATCACCTTTCAACTCCCCACTATGGATAGTCCCTAAAAAAGGAGGAAAGCTTAGAATGGTAGTAGATTATCGTCAGATTAATAAAGACACCGACCAGGATGCATACCCTCTCCCGGTAATAGACGATATTCTCGACCAGTTAGGAAATGAAAAGTTTTTCTCAGCCTTCGAACTAAGTGCAGGATTCCACCAAATCCCCATGAAGGAAGAGTGCAAAAAATATACAGCATTCTTTACTATACAAGGGCATTTTGGATATCATGGGATGCCATTTGGTCTAAAAACACACCCGCTACCTTCCAACGTATGATGGACAATGCGTTCCGAGGACTAATTGGGAAAGAATGCTTCGTTTACATTGACGATTACGGCTAGAGGAATATAAGTACGAAATAGAATATGTTAACCCTTAAACTGCACACCTCAAAAAAATTACGTAAGCTACACCGTGGGTGTTTGACACCCAGTTAACATTGCACACCTCAAAATAATTACGTAAGCTACACCGTGGGTGTTTGACACCCAGATGTTTAAACTTGTATAACTAAGACGGATTTCAATATTTTGTAACGAAATTCTAATGGGATGTAGAATTATAAGTTTTTCTTAAATCCCGTTGGTTTTATAAGAGCAAAGTAGCAGCAAAGTAGCAGACTGCTTATCCAGACTATTCCCAATCCACACCAGCGATATTCTACAACAAGCGCTAGACGGAATAGATTTCACTACCGACGATGAGCTATCAGATACCGAAATTTTGGGTACACCAGTTGAACGCCCCACTATCATCAAAGACGAAATACTACCAGAAAAAATTGAAATCCCAGTCAGAAGAATGTGTGAATCAGTAGAAAGTAACGACAATCCCAATAATTCATCTGGATCAGAAGCACCTCAACAAAATGAACTTTACAGCGATTTTATGACATGGCGATTGAGCCCAACGCAAAGGAAATTAAAAACAAAACCCAACGCTGTCGTAAAACTCTGGAAAGTAATAAACAAAGAAGACATGCCAAAATATAATGAAGAGGATTGGTTACGGAAACTAGGCTGGTTCATTGATGAAACTATCAGCAAAAAACTAACATTGATAAGATTTATATTCGGTGACCCACTATTTACACCAATAGAAAAGGAACTGATACAGGAAATGATGGAATACCTATCTAACTTGTATCCCCACTTAGGATTTCACCTATGCTTTAACAATACCCGAAAATTAACGGAAGAAGAGAAAACTAATATCATTAAAGAAGCGCATGCGGAACATCTTGGGGAAAAGAGTACCACTGAAAAAGCGACGAAAATAGGACAATGGATAGGTACGGATGAAGAAATTAAAAAGTACGTCAAGACATACCCCATCTGTCAACTCCAAAAAACCACAAGAATCAAGAACCAAGCTGAGGTAATTATACCAGACATTCTTCTGAAACCCAATGAAAAAATAGCCCTAGATATATACAGCCCATTACCCGAAACAGTAAAAGGTAACAAATATATTCTGAGCCTACAAGATAGATTAACCCGCTACACGGTGTTAATCCCGATGTCTAACGAGACAACTAGTTCAATAATAGAAGGGCTGCTCGATAACTATATCTACATCTTCGGAGCACCCAAAACAATCCTAACAGACCAGGGACAAAAGTTTCTATCATAAATGATGCTACAGTTTGAAGAAGCATTACAAATCACTCATGTAAAAACAACAGCTTTTCATCTGCAGTCCAACGGAAACATCGATAGAATCCACTCCACTCTAGGGAACCTAATCAAAACAAGCATCTGAGAAAGAAACAATTAGTGGGATGACAATTTCAAATTTATTAACTTTGCAATCAACACAATGAAGAACCAAACAACAGGATTTTCACCCTTTGAACTTATGTTTGGAAGAGAAGCTAACATACCATCATCATTAGCGTGTTCTTCAACCCTGACATATCCGGAACTAGTGAGAAAGTGGAAAAAGAAACACGAAGAAAACCTACGAAGGGCTAGAGAAAGAATAAAAATAGAAACAGAAAAAACGAAGAAAAGACTCGACGAAAATATCACTCACAAACACCCCCTATACAAACCAGGAGACACAGTAAAGATCATTAACAATACTAAGTCTAACAAACTAGACCCCTCTTGGAAAGGCCCTTTTGAAGTTATTGACTACTTAGACAATAATAATCTATGAATAAGAAATGAGGAAAAAATTATCCGAATCCATATAAATCAGACAATTCCCTATTTCACAGACGATGATGACACCCTTCTGGACCTTTCTGCTAGCCCTAGCACCGATCATCAATGCTAACTACACCCTCGAGAAAATTCAAGGAAACATCTACATCGAGAAAATCTCTAAAGTACACTTGTTTCATGAAAAGTGGAAAATAGTTATAGCTATCAATATGACATCCACCGAAAACCGGATTAAAGCCATCGACACCACCATTACTATGGCAGAACTAGCCTGTCGCAAGAAATGCACACCATATTATGAAGTCCAATTGGTTAGGAGCCGCTACAATAGACTAGCTAGTAAAAACAGTATCCTGCACATGTTATTAGGCAAACAACGTCAAAAAAGAGGAGTAGCGAATTTTGTGGGTGATATATCTAAAACTCTGTTCGGAACATTGAGCGAATCCGACATGAAACAAATTGACACCGAATTTGACACAATTTATACAGATAACAATAACATAGCTAGCATCCTGTCAAATCACAGAAAAATACTTAAATTAATCTTAGACTCCTCGTCAACGGACCATAAATGGATAGCTGCCAAGGAGAAGACCGACAGACAGTTTGGAAGAAACAACACTTCCGGACTGAATGCTGCAACAAAGAATAGTTTTGTCAACTCAAAATTAGTATTAGCAGCAATACTATTAGATGAAACAAACGAGGATATTGAAACAGCGATCAACGCCATAAACGACGGAAAGCGCGGGATAGTACATCCCCAAATTTTAACACCAAAGATGTTGAAAGAAACCATTAGAGAATTCGAGACAACTCAACGTACGCGCTACCATTTTGTCAATGAAGAAGAAAACTACCAGCACATTATAGACATCAGTACCCTCTTCTTAGCAGTGATCCAAGGCCTATTTACATACATACTGGAGAGACCGGTAATTGAGAAAGAAGAAGCTTCCTCGCAAAGAATAATACATATCGCGATACAAGTAAATAAAGTCCACATATCAATAGCCCCCGACTATGACATGATCATTAAATACCGAGAATCTTACGTGCCAACCGACAGACAGACCATTGACAAATGTAAACAGATAGATGTATATAAAATATGTAGAAGAGACCAACATAATGTCAAGTAAATAGATAGTGAATGTTGCGAAGCCAGTTTACTTAAAAGATACTCAGAAAACAAATGTAATCAGTCACCTTACCTGCTACACAAGGAAACATTCATACCTATAATAAATGGTTATATTATAGTACCCTCCAAACCATTAGACTTAGACATAAGTTGCGAAGATTCGGTCGAAACAGAAAAAATTTCCGAACCCCAAAATCTTACAGGATTTGGATGCAAAGTGTACAACAGCTACGATACCCTAGAATTAGAAAAATCATATGAAACTCATGTGACGCAATGGCTAAATGTAACATACGAGATAAATTTCGAACAAAAAGACATTGACAGGTTAGAACAGAAATTAGTACAACTTCCAAAAGAAATATCACACGAAGAACTTAAGCAAGCCTGAATTAGCCTAGTCCACCAATCCCATATTGTAACGTACCAAACCCAACCAACTTCCGCATCATTGTCAAACTACGAAACAGGTAGCATAGTTCAAAAAACCAAACCTTTAAAGATAAAAAACAAAACTTAGAGACTAAGTTCAATCTAAAAGGGGGGTTGTTACGAGCTGACAATTAACCCCACTCTACGTCTAATTAGCATATATAAAGCGCCGCCTCTCTGAGGAGCTCAGTTCTATACCTGTACTCATAAACGTCAATAAAGCGCTCGAAGTCAAAAATTGACTTCGAGCTCGCACAAAAAAGCTCATTAAGCATTTTACGCATAATATAGAAAAAAGTTTTTTTTTTTAATTACAATGAGAGCATTTTATGGTGGTTCTCCAAATTTGGTCGTTGAATTCTTTTTTTTATTTTCAGGAATTCTATACATTAACTTGAGTATTGGACGTTAAAAAGGATTTTAAATTTGATTCTAATCTAATTTGAAATTTTTAAATTTTAATTATATGATTTTTGATTGTAAACTTTTAAAAATCATGATTTGAAAAAGCGTTACAAACTAAACTATTTCAGACTGTGTGTTAGGTGGTAAAGTGTTATCTGAATTTGAATGACTTGCAATAAGAAATAAATATGCAATTCAAAATCCGCTTTAAATTATAGATATATTATTAAACTCACCACCAGGTTCCGCAAAAATCGACAAGATTAAAAAAACAGCAGAATTCAAAATCTTCATTTTGGTGAATTAAAATAAAATCCACTTATTAAGAATTTTGAATACTAACGAATATTCCTTGAAAATGTTTCAGTTTATATACTTGTCGCTATCTCATTTTGCCTTCTCATTTATTAGTCTGTTGATCCAGATGACAAAGCCACGAGGAAACAATTTCGTTTGTTTCAACATTCAGAACTACATGCACAAGATTTTGAAATATTTTTACTTTAGGGTCATTCCAAAATACATTGTCTGGATGTTGTTGAAATGTTACTAAAAAATTAATATTAACATATAATGTTCCTAAATGTTCATAGAGTTGAATACATTAAATAATTTAGTGAAACCAAAATTAAATCATCATTTAGAGAATTAATCTTGCTTTTTGTGGAAATATATTCGAATTGTATTACAAATTTTAATAGAAAAAGTAGATTTCAAATACTGCTTCGCAGTCAAAAATGTTGAGGATTTTAAGCTGATGTTTCTTCGTCATTATTGACGATACCTGTGACGAATGAGGAAGGGATGGAAAAAGTTTTCATTGTTATTGCAAACCCTCTTTCCAGAGAGAATTATTTTTCTTCAATTTTCGATTTAAAGAGTTTTTCAAATATCTCAAGGTATTTGGGAGATTTGAAATTTTTATGAAGATTTGAGCATATTTAGTCTAATTTTCTACTTTTTGGTTAAACATTGATAATTTTAGTTGAAAAATCATCTTTTCGGTTGGCAATTTACCTATTTTGTTAAAAGTTCATTTTTTTCGGTTGAAGATTCATCATTTTAGTTGGAAATTCATCTTTTTGGTTGTAAATATAACTATTTTATTGAAATTTCATCTTTTTTTATTAAATTCCACATTTTCTATTTATAACTAAAATCATTTTTAGTTGAAATACCAAATTTAACATTTTTGGTTTAAGATTCATCATCTTAGTTGAGAATTTATCTTTTAAATTCTTTGAAAATTCAGCTATTTGGTTGAAAATTTAATTATTTTGTTGCAAATAACTTATGTACTCCTTTTTTACTGAAAACATTGACTCTCGGACTCATAATTCGACTTCTTAAATTAAAAATTCAACAATCTAGTTCAAATTCCTTTCTTCATCAACTGAGAAATCCTCCTTCGTTGAAAATTCTTCATTTTAATTTGAAAATTTATCTCCTTTGGTTGAAAATTCATAATTTCAGTTTGCAAATTCATCCCCAGTGGGCACAAAACTATGTACATCCCAAGAACGTCCTTGGGACGTTCCTAGGACGTCCTATGTCAGCCCAATCAACGTCTCTAAGACGTCATAAAGACGTAGGACGTTCTCAGGACATCTTTCGTACTGACATTAGACGTCTTAAGAGCATCCCTAGGATGTTCAAAAGGCATGTTCCAAAAGAAGTCTTAAGGATGTCCCAAAGACGTCTCTAGGACATCCTTAATTTTTTGTGCCCACTGGGTCTCTTTAGTTGAAAATTTATGTTTTTTTTTTTAATTTTTTCTGCTTGGTTATAGATTCATAATTGCAGTCGAAAATTCATCTCTACGGTTTAAAATTGATTTTTTTTGTTTTGAAAAAAAAAAATAATATTTAGAGGTGGCGTAAGCCCCATGAAGTTTAACACGTTTTTCCCATAAGAAAAAAGGCGTTTTTGTAAATTTTATTCAGAATCGTCAATATTAGCTGAATCGAATTGGAACTCAACATTTCTCTTCGCAATTAGCCATAGAATACGAATAAAATATTACTTTTTTAATATCACCCCCATGAGCAAATTGTTTCTAATACATAAAATACTACTTTATACTGATGATCATTTGATTACATGAATTGTTTAAACAATTTATTCAAACAATTTCACTTCCTGTCGAATTTGCAATCAAAGTGAAGTTATAATAAATTAATGTTAACAAACATAATTGTTTGAAAAATTTATTATCATTTTCGGGTTTTTTTAATGCATTAGGGTTGATTTTGTACAATAACTTTTGTGCGTTTTGGGTAGCCCAAAAATAGCCCGAAATTCGGATGTGCTTACATTTAGTCTGAGTGCATATTTATTTGGAATCTGTATTATCATTAGAGAATAACAAAAAATATTAAACGTCTTTTCATACTAGATGGAGATATGAAAAAAAAGTTTTTTTCTGAAAAAAGGTCTTCTTCTTTTTTCGAAAAAAAAATTTAAAAATAATTTCTCTCGATTCTCGAACACCGAGAATGCCCCTTTGGGTACACCACTCTTTCGGCAATGAAAATGTGATAAAATTTTGCTAACTATGGAAAAATATTGTTTAAACAAAACAAAAACACGATTTGTTCTAATTTTTTAAATATAAAATCGAGTTTTCTGAATGGTACCCAGTGTGCAATCTACTTGGAAGCTCAATAACCGGTGGAATAAATGCCTAAGCTTTCAGAATACATGGTTCCGAGATCAATTTTTTATCTTAGTGTGTTCAAAATGGCTCGTTAATGACAAAACTTTTGCGAAGACATTCATGATTTTTTTTCTCAAAAACTATGATCTTTTCGAGAAAGTGCGACAGGAGAAAAAGTTCTTAGAATCACTCAAAGAATACGTGAGAATTTTTTCAGGAAGTTTTAAATTATTTTTTTGATTTTGCAATTCGTCAATTTTTGAAAAATTAAAAAATTGCTCCAAAAATTCTAAAAAAAAATCAGGTGAATTTTTTGTTCGATGATAACAAAATTTTTATTCCTGGTAATTTCTGCTATAAGCTCATGATTCTCAAGAAAAAAATGCTCAAAATGGAGACTTTTGTGAATTTTTTTCTTAAGAACCATGAGCTTATAGCAAAAATTTTCAGGAATAAAAAGTTGTTAGAGTCGAACAAAAAATTCACCTGAATTTTTTTAGAATTTTCGGAGCAATTTTTTAATTTTTCAAAAATTGACAAATTGCAAAATCAAAAAAAAATAATTTAAAACTTTTTGGAAAAATTCTCACGTATTCTTTGAGTGATTCTAAGAACTTTTCCTCCTCTTGCACTTTCTCGAAAAGATCATACTTTTTGAGAAAAAAATTCATGAATGTCTTGGCAAAAATTTTGTCATTAACGAACCATTTTGAACACAGTATGATAAAAAATTGATCTCGGAACCATGTATTCTGAAAGCTTAGGCATTTATTCCACCGGTTATTGAGGTTCCAAGTTGATTGCACACTGGGAACCATTCGGAAAACTCGATTTTATAAAAAAAATATTAGAAAAAATCGTGTTTTTTTTTGTTTAAACAATATTTTTCCATAATTAACAACATTTTATCACATTTTTATGCCCACCATCGGAGAGAAGAGATCTTAAGCTTCAAAAATATGTGTCTCTCAATTTTTCATACCTTGAATTGCATGAGTTATAATTGCAGAAAGAGTGGTGCACCCAAAGGGGCATTCTCGGCGTTAACGGGTTAATGGGAAAGCACCTGACCGGAAATCAGTAGTTCTGTGGTTCGTTTCTCAGCGGAGCGAAAAAAGATCTTTTTTCAGAAAAAAATGTTTAAGCATATTTATCTGTAAGGTTAGTTTTTAGGAGAAAGGGTTTTTTTTAGAATGAAATTTTTAAACTGTTAAAATTAAATTGTTTAAACAATGTATCAATGTTTATAACTATCTAGTAATGCTGAAAAGTTGCTTTTTCTGTATTTTTTGGTTCAACTTTGTACATTTTTGTACAGAAAAGTACATATTTTAACAAAAACATTACAGTCAGAAAGAAACCGTAACTTTCTAGCGATATGAAAATTTAATATTATTAACAATATAATCATAGATTATTTATACGTATAGTTAAAACATCCGAGATCGAATTCACGGCTAGTTTGAAAAGCGTTTCATTAGGTACTTTTTTCATTTTTTAATTAGAAGACTTCGTTATATTCTTTTAATTTTAATTATAAGAACCCTCTCGCATATGAGCGGATCATGACAGCTACAGCCAAATTGGCTATTTGATCCTTTCACCATGCGCGCGCATGAGCGGCAAAATTTGAATTAAATTATTATGCACATTAAATGGTTACAATCATGTGTTGCAGATTGGGTCAAGATGGGTAAATGTGAAACGAAATTTGAATTTTAGACTTTCATTAATGGTGTTTTAAATATTTGACAACCTTTTGCTTCTAATTTACATATTCTTCAAATCGTAAAGATGTGCGTGAAGGAATTTTTTTATTTAATTGAATTATTATTTAACTGTAACTAAGAACTGTACTGTACGTACTGTACGAAAATGTTAATTTATAATTATTATTATTCACTTACATTTGTATTGAAGAAACAGGAGAATTTTAGTTTCCTAAGAGCATATCAGTTTCTTTTAAATTAATTACCAACAAAATATAAAAATTGTTTAACTGTCAATTACAAATTTTCTGTTTATCGCATTAATATTGTTATCACACGTACATATATTGGCTCTACATAAAAATTGACTCAAGGCTGTTGGACTCAAGCTTTAACCTAAAAATTCAATCACCTCATTCCACTAAATAAATACTAGAATTAAATATTTTTAGATAACTACAAGAATAAATATAATATTAAAACTCTCCAAAAATTAAAACAAAACAAATCAATTTTTCGCAAGAAGCAGTTCATTTGACAATAATTTGCAGTGAGCACGTAAAATCACAAAATGCACATAAAAATATATACATTAGAAATATTGATAAATAGAAATATATCACATTAGGTGTTCCAAAAAAGGCTTTATTTTTTTCTGAAATAGTTCCCCTACGAAGTATATCTTTTGGTATCAAAATCACCCCTGATTTTTTTTAAATTCAAAGAAAATATTTAGGGGTCGCCCAAGCCCTTTTTTGGCGAAAAATGCTTCTCTTATTTTAATAATAAATGTTTATAAATTATTTTTCTTGATCATATCTGCACTATATTATGTTTATTGGAGTACTTCACCGTATTTTTGACAGAATCTTGAAAAAATACTTAGGGGTCTTGCAAACACATTTTTGTACGGCCCGTAAATATTTTTTTAAAATTCAGTCAAAAATCTGGGTGTTTTATTTCACTAAAAGTAATTCTGTCCAGGTATGCCCAAGTAAAATAATCCATTAACAGCCGAAATTAAAATAAAATAAACCTTTTTTCATTCATGGGCCTCTGAGACCCTAAACTGAAACGAGCTTTGCTTGTCCACGTTGACTGGAAATTTTATTTTGGAGATGACTTACGACTATTTTAAGCCTAAAATTTACAAAATCGTTAGGGTCCTTTTTAAAATAACTCATTTTTTGACATTTTATGGGCCATTTACCATGCATATTTCTTAGAGAAAAAGTCATATGTGATGTTCTTTTGGTCGAAACCCTAAAAAAACAATATCCTAACACTAATTAGTATAGAAGATATGGCCTGTAAAAGTGATTTTTCAGTGAAATTTTTGTCGAAAATTTTAGTTTTTGTGAAATACCTTTTTCTTTAAAATGTTCAAATTTATTAGTTTATGTTAAACAAAAAAAAAAACTTTTCTGACAGAATTAATTTTCCACGGAACTGATGTATTTTTATCCAAAAAAGATAAAATTGTATACCAAGATTATTTTTTTTTACCAAAAATGGAGAATTTTCAACTAACAAGGATTAATCTTTTTAAAAAATGGAAAAGTTACATTTTTAGTAATGTAAGTTCATTTTAAACGAAAAAATTTTTTTCCATAAAATAGTTTTTGCAACCAGAGACTCAAACCTACAATAAAAAAATTTTCAACAAAGGAGTTAAAATTTTACCAAATTAGTTAAATTTTCAATTAAAAAAGATTAATTTTCAACAAAATAGTTAAGCCTCCAACCAAAGAGATGATTTGTGAATCAAAAATGCGAATCTTGAACAAAAAAAATGATTTCTGAACGAAGTGATTCAACCAAATCTTTCAAAAAAATGAGTTGAATTCTCAAGCAATGAAGATTAATTTTGAGCAAAACGCAGTTGCATTTTTATGAAAACAAAAAAAAATCTACTAAAACAGATTATCTTTTAATCCTAATATTTTCTTATTTTAGTTCTAAGACGTATAATTCAAACCCGTTAATATTATTATCATTATTATTATACCATTAAGCTATTTCCCTTTCGGGGTAGGCGTGACTTGCTCGGTTGGAAAATAGTAGTGTGCATATGGATATATAGGTATAAAGTAGGTAGGTATATAGGTATGAGGTAGATAGGTGTTAGGTATAGATATTTTAGATTGATCTGGAATTCTCGTGTTATTCATTTAAATGACACGTTTACTCCGCAAAACTGCTCCGACCCAGGTAGCTGATCAATCTCTCTAGCGGTCACCCCAAGTGAAGAGCCTCACAAAATTGTTATGTATGGTTCCCCACTTGGGTCCATTAGTATCCAAGGTCTCTGTTTCAGGCGACATTCATTCTATTGTCACTCTGTTTACAAACTATTTGTCGCCACACTTTTCTGTCCTGGCATACTACTCTAGCTTCCTTCACGTCCATGCATTTTTTCATGCAAGCTCTTGTGTTTCTATGGCTTCTTATGTCTCTTCGGATTAATGTCTCATTCACAGATTCTAACCATTCTTTCGGCGGTCTACCTCTGGGCATTCTGCCATTTACTTTACCTTTATACACTTATTCGGTCAGTCGTTCATCTTTCATTCTTTCAAGATGTCCGAACCATCTTAAATAAATTTTCTTATTTAAGAATTATTTTTCAATTAAACATGTTTTTAGTTTAGGTGCTCTTTCAAACAAAGTACTTCTTTTTAATTGAAGGTTTTTAAATAAATTATAAATGCACTTATTAAATTTTAGTTTTAATAAAAAAAATGATTCTAATCAATGAGAATTCAAAGCAAAAGATTGTCAAATATTTGAATTAGGTTAAATAATAATTTAATTTAATTTAAAAATTCCTTCACGCACATCTTTACGACCGAATCCATTTCAAATCAGGCAGGTTCTACACTTGAAGTCGCAGAATCTCTCGGAGACAAACTATGTTGTTTTTTTAGAGGAAATTAGGCAATACGCATTTTTGCGATTTGTGAAAAAACTTTGTTTACGAAGTTATTCGTATTTCAATTTTTTTTAATCCCAATTTTTTCTTTAAACTTATATAACTTTCGAACTAATTGAGATATTTAAGACACTTATATTTTTTGCCAATTTTTTTTTTAATTTGAACTATCATAAGGACCTTGTGAGTTTTATGCGGTCTGAATAACTTTTGTGGCCAGGATATTTTTTTTCATAAAATCGAGTTTTCGCATTTTTCTTGCAAACAACAACAGATACGACATTCACAGAATGATTAAAAAAATGAATAGAGACATTTTCGAATTTCAACTGTTCATTTATATATAAAATTTGAAAAACAAGTTGAAGGACTAGAAACATATGGGCAATTTCTGTGAAAGGGGGCACATACACCTTTTTTATTATTAAAACATATATTTTACAAATTTTTATTTATATAAAAAAGATATTCTATAAGTTTTATGCGGGCTAAACCAGTTTTGTGACCAAGGGAATTTTTTTATGAAAATTGAATTTTTTTATTTTTCTCGAAAATGGTACAAGATATCATAATGAGTGAAGGAACTTTTTGTAGAACTTTTTTAACTGTGCCAATTATGTCCTTCACATTTTTTCGTATCTGTTGTTGTTTGCAAGAAAAATGCGAAAATTCGATTTTATGAAAAAAAATTGTCCTGGCCACAAAAGTTATTTAGCCCGCATAAAACTTACAAGGTATTTTCCTTATGATAGTTCAAATTAAAAAAAAAAATTGGTAAAAAATATAATTGTGGGTTTTTTGAGAAAATCGACTTTTAATATTTTCAGAAGTTATATAATAAAGTTATACAAGTTTAAAGAAAAAATTGGAATTTTTTTTAAAACAAAGCAAACAATTGAAATACGCATAACTTCGTATAAAAATTTTTTTTCGCAAATCGCAAAAACACGTATTGCCTAATTTCCTCTAAAAAACAACATATTTTGCCCCCGAGAGATTCTGCGACTTCAAGTGTAGAACCTGCCTTATTTGAAACGGATTCGGTCAATAATGAAAGTCTAAACTTCAAATTTCGTTTCAAATTTACCCATATTGACAGAGAGAAAACAGAGAGAGACCGATACGCCGCGCGTACAGCGCCATGGAAACTTGAGCGCGCGCATCTCCCTCCACTCGATCCTCCCCACTCCGGCCAACTCCCACGCGGCACCGCGGGTTTAAAAAGGCGCGATCCGCCACGGAACGGCAGAACGATCAGGGCTGCATTCCACGCTCTGATCTTGAAGCTAACGGCTGGACTTCCCGCTATTAGCACTTGTAACCTCCCCGGGCTGGACTTCCGTTCAGGCCCGGCAAGCCAAAAGAAAAACCGCAAACACTCTCACTGTCTCTCTCTCTTCCCCAAGGCTGGATCTCCCGCTTTGGGACAAGCGTCTGCCGATACGCCTGATATTTTCCTTCCTAATTGCACGCGTGCGCGAGAGTGTGGCGCCGATTTCAAAAGCTTGGTTCACCTCCTCTACCCGTGCCCTCGGCTTGCGTCAGGCAGGTTTATAAATCAATGCCACATAATTTACAGAATACATTAATTAAACTTTTCAATCCTGAAATGTACAATTATTGTAACAGCTTGCATAAAGAAAAATGAAATTAATGAAACCTTTCAAAATTCAAATATGATTAACAATTTAAAAAAAATACAAATTTAAGATTTTACTTTGATTGAAAATGCAACTCCTTGGTTGAAATTTAAACTACTTAGTTGAAAAGTGAACAGCTTTTTTTTATATTTACTTTTTTGGAGATGAAAATTAATGTTTTTAACTGAAAATTTATCTATTAGGTTGAAAATGAACATTTCTTAAAATTTCATATTTTTGGGTAGAAAATTAAATTGTTTTGTATAGAAAATTTGTCTTTTTGTCTTGGAAATTCAACAGTTTGGTAGAAAATTTAACAATTTAGTAGAAATTCAACTGTTTTGTAGGAGATTCGTTTTTTTTTTTAACGAAAATTAAACTATTCTTTTTCTTACGTTTATTAACTACTTGGTTCAAAATTAATGTAGTTTGTTGAGAATTTGTGTTTCATAGTACAAAATTAATCTTCGTGGTTGAAAATTCGTTTGTATTGACTGAAAAATCTTTCTTTGTACCAAAATATCAACCATTACATTTTTTTGTATAAATACAAATTGCACAATATCACAGAGAGACAAATTTCGCAAAATTTTGCACAATATCACACACAAACAAATTTGAATGCATTTTTAAAAATAACTTCAGCTGATCTCTTAAATAACTAATTAGGAATATAACAAAATATACACGTTTTCATTAAAACAAGATTTTACAGATCTTTCAATAAATTAATTGCAATTTCGTTAGCCTCTTGGGCGTCAGGGGTAGAAAATTGTAATTTTTTTCCATCTTGACGCTTGTTTTTTTTTAGTTTTATACAGCATTCGCTGCTGACTAATGTTCTAATTGTTGCTGGGAACCAAAGGGGTGGTAAAATTCAGACTCGTCCCTTCAAAGCTCTGAAGATTGCTTGCTACTTTCCTTCGTGATTGCGCGCGCGCAATTAATGCGTTCTGTCAGAATGCACACTTGCTGCTTCCAGCGTCAGTTGTTAGTGTTTATTGTGAAAGTGTTTTGTTTATTTGTTTTTAATATGGCCTCAAATTGTCCTATTTGCAAAATAAAATTTACACAATATTACAATTTAAGACAGCATGTTAAAAGGTTACATCCTGGTGAGTAAAGTAACTTAATTCACCTATTTATATAATTATATAGTAATGTGTATAAATTATTAAGTTATATATATATATATATATATATATATAGGTTATGTTTACCAGTATTGACAGTAAAGCCTTGCTTACTTCTACCTGAATTAAACGTTAAATTTTTCTGGTAATGGTAGTGGCAACGCGTTACTTATTTGAAAAGGTAACGCTAACGTTAACAAGTGTTAAGACGAAAAAAAAATTACAATTTTCTACGCCTGACGCCCAAGAGGTTAACGAAATTGCAATTAATTTATTGAAAGATCTGTAAAATCTTGTTTGAATGAAAAATTGTATATTTTGTTATATTCCTAATTAGTTATTTAAGAGATCAGCTGAAGTTATTTTTAAAAATGTATTAAAATTTGTTTGTGTGTGATATTGTGCAAAATTGTGCGAAATTTGTCTCAAGTACCAAGAACGAAGTAGTTGATAAACGTGAAGAATAGTTAAAAAAAAGCTGTTCACTTTTCAACGAATTAGTTTAAATTTCATCCAAGAATTTGCATTTTCAATCAAAGTAAAATCTTATCTTTGTATTTTTTTTTAAATTGTTAATCATATTTGAATTTTTAAAGGTTTCATTAATTTCATTTTTTTATGCAAGCTGTTACTATAATTTTACATTTCAGGATTGAAAAGTTTAATTAATGTATTCCATAAATTATGTGGCATAGATTTATAAACCTGCCTGACGCAAGCCGAGTGCACCGATAGAGGTGAGCCAAGCTTTTGAAATCGGCGCCACACTCTCGCGCACGCGTGCAATCAGGAAGGAAAATATCAGGCGTATCGGCAGACGCTTGTCGCTTTGGGGAACCGAACACCTCCGCCAGGCCACGCACACAAAAGCGTCCCCTTGCCGTCGGAATATGAACTGCAATATATTGTCTCTCCCTGTTTCTTACTTACTCTCTGCGACCAATAAACGCTAACCCTTTCTTAATCTATTTTGTTTTTTTAAATTATTTTACTTCCTTCCTATTTTTTTTCCTTTCACGAGTCGGCTGACATACCAGATAACTCGTCACCGCTGATACGGCTGGCATACCAGATGTATTCGGCTGGATCCCAAACCCCAATCATAATAGATAAATTTTTGTCATTGTTTATTTTTTAACTTCCTCTCACGGAACTTCCCAAATCCATCTCCCTCGCGCACCCCCCCCCCCTCTCTCTTGAGAGATACGTCTCCAGACCTTTCACTCTCTCCTACAAACTTCCCAAATACACTTCCCTCGCTCCCTCTCTTTCTATCTCCCGAGATACCTCTCCGGACCTCTCACTCCCACCTATCGTATTTGCCCCCACGATTATCTCCCTACAGCTATTAACCCTATTCCCACATAAAGTAAGGAGCATATCAACTTTGTAATAGTAAGTTTTTATTTATGTGATTGTGAAAAACAGGAAAAGCTGGAGTTTATTCGAATTTGTAAATTTTGTCTTATTTTTTCTCAATTAAATGAAAATACAACATTTTTGTAAAAAATTCGTCTTTTTGGCTTAAAAATTCAGCAATTTGGTACAAAATTAAACAATTTAGTTGAAAATTAACAGCTCTAATTATTTATAATAATTATTTGGTAACCATTCGGTTGGAAAATTCTTAAAAACTTATTACTAATTTCCCGCAAGATAAGTTTAATTCCAGAAATGTGAATCTCATTTTTCCGAAAACAAAAATGTTCCTACGGTAATTTCATTATAGAGGACATGTCAGTTTAGTTATGGCTACCAATATTTTTTATGGATTTTACAAAAAATATTATATGATTTGGAAACTATTTGTGTAAATTTTCAAGGTTTTCACTAATCGTGAATACCGACTGAAAAAAATTTTTTGGTTCACAATTCAACTCCTTAGTTGAAAGTAAAAATTCATTTTTTTTGTTGATGATTCATCATTTTAGTTGAAAAATCTTTTTTTTTTCAAAATTTATCTATTTTGTTAACATTTTTTTTAAATTATATTTTTACTGAAAATTTAACTATTCCAAGTTTGATTGGATATTTATTTCCTTCAGTTGAAAATTCATTTATTTTGTTAAAAATCAATCTTTTTGGTTTCAAATTTATTTCCTTGGCTTTAGAATTATATTTTTTGTTATTAAAAATTAATTTTTTCAATTGAAAATTTAACTATTTTATGTTTGGTTGAACAACAATCTTCTTCAGTTAAAAATACAACTATTTGTTTGAAAATTTATGTATTTTGTTGAAAATTTGTATTTTGTGGGAGAATATTAATCTTTTTCGTGAAAATATTTGTTTAAAAATTCATCTATTTTCCTAAGAATTATTCCTTTTTAGTGGAAAATTAATCCTTCTGGTTGAAAATTCATTTCTTTCATTAAAAATTAGATTTTTTTATTGAAAGTTTTTTTTTATTTAAAAGTTCAACTAAATTTCTTGTCGACATTTTTTTCATGAATATTTAATTTTTTTAGTAGAAAGTTCATTTGTTTATCTGAAAATTTAACTATTTCGTTAAAAGGCTTCCATTTCCAGTACCGATCATGAGAGAACTCTTTTGTGCCAAGTGTTGGTTTTTTGCAGGGGCATGACACGATTATTATGATTATAGTTCCCAATTTGACTCAGCGGGAAAAATGCGAAACTGCAGCGCTGATCGCCTTTCGCCCAATTATCTTGTTTAAATTTAAATGAAATATTAGAATTCATGAATTTTTTCTATTATATTCACATTTATAAAATATTAACGCGACATAAACATCTGATTTTGTAGTTATGAATTAAACATATATAATTTACGTGTAAAAGAAGGTCTAATTTATGATAACAATATTTGATACATTTCTTATCTTTATATTTATATTATACACTGTGATTATGTACACCTAAACTCGTAAAATACACGTAAACTAGTAAAATACCGACGTCCAACAGAGGGAATTTACCAAAAAAAAAGCAAAAATTCTAAAACTTTTTATAAAATTGTTACGTTAGGCGGGTTACACGTCAAGAGATTTCAAAGGTTATATTTTGACATCGGATGTTGACACGTCCATTTTGATACTTATGAGTCTTTTGTAAAAATTTAAACACAACATTTTGGCGAAAGGCGATCAGCGCCACAGTTTCGCTGTTTCTCCGCTGAGTCAAGCTGGGAACCAACTTCGTATAGACTGGAATGGCTGGGGTGACATACCCCTGTTTTTTGGCTTCGGTGAAGGGAATCAGCGTGTGTGGATGCAGAAAGGGTAGTGAGTGCGGAGATCAGGTGTAAAGGAAGAAGGGTGAGTGAAGGCAAAGGTGTAAAGGGTGAAAGTAAGTTGCGTGAAGTGAAAATTGGAGCCTGCAAAGTTTTTGAGGCTAGGAGTAGAAAAATAGTTGTCAGGTAAGGGGGGTAAGTGGTAGGCTAGTAAGAAGCGGGAAACGTCCCGGAGCACTGGGTAAGGTAGGATGCCGACGGAACAAAGTCCACAAACGGGCACCAGAGGGCAGCAAATAGTAGATGACGTGGGGGTATGCCATATACGGTGAGTATGACGTCCCAGTTATTGTTTCCACAATCATGACCCAGAGATCCATTTAAATATGCTGAGAGTTTTCAGCCACAGATAACGCCATGATTCTAAGCAGAAGGTTTCAGAAATAATTACCACACATTTAACTCAACAACTATAAGATTACTTTATTTGAGTAAAAAGGACATTGCACGTCCTTCAGTCAGACGTGTGAACGATGGGTCGACCGGACAGTAAGTGTTGTGGTCGAGCGGAGCTCGAGTGGAGAGGCGACGCGTGAGCGAGGAGTAGGGAGACGCTGAGAGAAGCGGGAACTAGGAGTAGGGAGATTGGAGAGTGAAACTCACTCGTGCGTTCGGTGTTACATGGTGCTTGGTAACGAAGATCTCTACAGTCCTCACAAGTGGTAAATGCTGCTTATGCACTATATGGTCGTAGTGCCATATCGAGCGCTGAATACAATATCCCTACAATGAAACGAGAGGTGACGTCGTTGTGAGTGAGGTTAGTGGTGAGAAGGGGAAAGTTGACAGTAGCAGTGAAGGAGAAGATAAAAGAAAAAGAGAGGAAGCGGACGATGATTCAGAAAGGGACAAGGATAACAAGAAAGTCAGGATTAAACGAAAAACACCAGAAAGAGATAGGGGGGATGGGGGGGATGTTTGAGAAACTAGAAGCCCTCATAAAAGGGTTTAGAGAGGAAACAAGGAAGAAACTGGATGATATGAATAGGGATATGAATAGGCAGGGGAAAGACGTGAGGGGGGAAGTGAGAAAAGTAAGAGAAAATTGGGAAGAGTGGGATAAACCCTGAAAAGAGGAGAAAGACAAGGTATGGGGTAAACTAGAGAGCATAGAGAATAGACAGAGAGAGGTTGACGAACAGAGAAATAGTGAGATAAAACAGTTGGAAGATCGGGTAAGCAACTTAGAAATCAGGAATGAGCATATTGGGAAGGAAACAGAGAGTGCGGAAATAGTAAAAGGGAGTGATAACTCGCAAAATGAGAATGAAAGATTGATGAAAAGACTGATTGAAATGGAAAGAAGATTGGAAGAAGAACAAAGGGTGAAGAGGAAAAATAACATTGTAGTTAAGGGATTGAAAGTGGAGAGTGAAACAGGGAAGCGGAAATCAAAAATCTTTTGAGAGATATTGGAGTTCAGGTAAGGGTAGAAGGAGTTAAGAGATGGACGAAGGAAGGAAAAGAAGCAATGTTTCTAGTGAAAGTAGGGAGTGGGGAGGAGAAAAAGAAAATTATGGAGGAAAAAAAATTATTGAGAGGAAGAAGGGAAAGAATTGAGGAGGATTTGACATGGAGGGAGTGGAAAAGGAGATGGCAAATAGAGCAGAGGGCATGGGTGGAGAGGAAAAAGGGGCGCATGGTATGGATGAGGAGAGACAGATTATGTATAAATGGAAAGGAATGGTTCTGGGACAAAGCATTCGAAGAAATAAGGAAAAAGGGAAAAAAAGTTGAGAAAGGTAGAAAAAAGGAAGATGCAAAAGAGTTTAAAGATCAAACAGAGGGGTTTTCAAACGGCAAGGCAGAAGAAAAGTGAGGAGGATAGATGAGGGAAGGGAAGAGAAAAATGTGAAAATAGCTTTCTGGAATGTGTCAGGCTTGAAGAACAAGAATGAAGGATTTTGGCGGGAGTCAGAAAAGTGAGATGTGATTATGATGAGTGAAACCTGGGCGGATGAGAAGGACTGGAAGGGGATGAAAAGGATGTTACCTGAAGGTTATGTGTGGAAAATGCAAGAAGCAAGAAGGGAACACGTTGAAGGATGGGCGGAATGGTCTCAAGGGTGAGAAAAGAACTGGCAGTAAAGGGGAGAACAGAGAAGGATAGGGAGGAAAAGGATGGAACAATGGCAAGAAGGATTTTAATTGGAAAAGTAAAAATAGCGGTGGTTTGTGTGTATAGAAGAAGAGGTGAAGAGGAAGGTTAAAGAGTAATAAGGAGGTGAATGGAGGAAAAAAAGAAAGAGTTAGTTTTGATAGGAGGTGACTTGAATGCCTGGACTGGCAAGCAAGGGCGAGGGATTTGGGATAAAGAAAAGAAGGCCTATATAAGGAGCTCAAAACATACAGAGACGGAACGGGAAGGGAGAAGGTTACTAGACGTAATAGGAGAAACAGGATGCTTTATATGTAATCGCAATATGAAAGGAGATGAGAAAGGAGAGATCACATTTACAGGTAAGGGAGAAACAGTAATAAACTACATCCTGGCGGAAGAAAGAATGAGGAATATTATAGGCAGTATGAATGTGGGGAATGAGATAGGGTCCGAGCAATTCAGTTTAAACAAAAAATGGAAAAGGAGAATGTGAGGTATGAAAAAGAGGAGGGAATCGACTCGTTAATTGAAAGGTTTAAAGGGTCGATTGAGAAGGTAAGGGATGAGATAGGTGCAAAAGAAGGAAGAGAAGAGGGAAAGAGAGGCTGGTGAGACGAGAAATGCAAGGAGAGCAAAGAAATCATGAAAGAGCGTGTAAGAAAATGGAGGAAACGAGAAATGGAGAAGGCGGAGTACAACAGGAGAAAAAGAGAACATGAGAGGATGCTCGAAAGGGAAAAGCAAAGGGAAAAGGAGAAATACAAGGAAGAAGTGTGAGAGATCTCGAAAATTAAAGGATGGGAAGGATTTGGAGCATCGAGAGAACGGGTGAAGTCAATCAGCATTACACAATATATTACTGTTTGTTTATTATCAAACTTACAAGGTTGGAGATTCCGGACAGTCTGTTCTCTCCAAAGCCCGAGCCGGGCGGCGAAGCCAAGAACGGGCGAGCGATGGGGGTTGAATCCAGGCGATGAAGCCAAGATTCTAGAGAGCAGCTATTGGTGTTGCCTCGGAAGTGAAGTCGTTGAGGATGAGGTGGCGTCGTTGGGGACACACTCACGGGGTGTTAAATCTCAAGGAGGTACTACCGGGTTACGAGAATGACGATCGAGGACTCGGATTTGGGTATTAGAACCAGGAAATTAGTCCTCTCCCCACTCCTGGTTCTAGGTCTACAGGATCGTCTATTACCGAGATGCTTGTAACTTTGTCACAGAAGTAAAAAAAGCGATCAAAGAAGGTAGGGTCTGGGATGTGATAAATAGGGAGAGAGGAGGAAGGCCGGGCGTGAATGAAGAAATAGAAATGGGTGAGTGGACGTATTATTTCAAGGATCTATTATGGGGAGAACAAAATAGGATTAAAGGGGAATATAGAAGGATAGTCTAGGGAGAAATGGAGGAAAGGAACGAAATAACAAGAGAAGAAGTGGATGAGGCGATAGATAGACTAAAAAGAAACAAGGATACAGGAGAGGATGGTATGGAGAACAAAGCGATACAGTATGGAGGAGAAGGGGTTAGGAAAGGGATGTGGAAGATCTGCAAGAAGGTCTGGAAAGCAGAAGGATGGCCAGAGGAGTGGAGGGCGGAGGCCCTCAAACCCGTAAAAGGGAGAGATTAAATATACATACATACAACTATTTTGTTAAAAATTTATTTTATTTACTCAAAAACTTATTTCTCTAACTGAATATAAAACTATTCTATTCTTTGTTGAAAGTTTACCTTTCTTAGTTGAAAATTCATTTATTTTGTTGAAAATTTGTCTTTTTTTTTTGGTACAAAATTAACCTTTGTTTAAAAATTATTCTTTTTTGGTAGAAAATTCATTTTTTTGGTAAAAATTTCATTTCTTTGTTTGAAAATTAGATTTTTTTATTGAAAATTAATTTTTTTGCATGAAAAATCTAACTAAATTTTTTGTCGAATTTTTTATTGACATTCAATCTTTTTGGTAGAAAATTCATTTCTTCTTTTGAAAAGTTAACTATTTCATTGAAAATTCATTTTATCCGCTTAAAAACTTATTTATCTAACTGCAAAATAAACTATTCTATTCTTTATTGAACATTTATATTTTTTAGTTGAAAACTCATCTATTTTTTTGAGAATTTGTCTTTTTTTTTGTATAAACTTAACCTTTTTGGTTGAAAATTCGTTTATTTTGTTGAAAATTATTCTTTTTTGGTAGAAAATTAATCTTTTTGGTAAAAATATCATTTCTTTAGTTGAAAATTAGATTTTTTATTGAAAAATGTTTTTTTTACCAAAAAATTAGCTATTCCATCTTATGTCGGAATTTTTTTTGTTATAGACCTTAAATCTTTTTGGTAGAAAATTCATTTTTTTGGCTGAAAATTTAACTATTTCATAAAAAATTTATTTTACTCGCTTAAAAACTTATTTAGCTAACTGAAAATTAAACTATTCTATTTTTTTTTTGCAAATTTATCTTTTTTAGTTCGAAATTCATCTATTTTGTTAAAAATTTCATTTTTTTTGGTAGAAAATTAACCTTTCTGGTAAAAAAATATTCTTTTTAAGTAGAAAATGAATCGTTTGGTTGCAATTTAATTTTTTTTTTTAATTTTTTTTTATTGAAAATCAATTTTTTAAATTAAAAATTGAACTATTCCATTTTTGGTCAAAATTTTTTTTCAATATATAACATATATTTACTTTTTTAGTTGAAAATTCATCATTTAGGTTGAAAATTTATCTGTTTGGTTGAAACTTTAGCTGTTTCGTTAAATAATTATTATTTCATTTGGTTAAAAACGTATTTTTCTAATTAAACTATTCTACTTTTTGTCAAAAATTGATCTATTTTGTTGAAAATTTGCCCTGTTTTGGTAGAAAATTCATATTCTGGGTTGAAAATTCAACTATTTGGTTGAAAATTCATTTTTCTGATTAAAGATGCATCGTCTTGGTTAAAACTTCATTTCTTTGGTCGAAAATTTGGCATATTATATCCAAAATTATTATTTTTTTTTTATTTATTTTTTTTACTCAAAATGTAGCTATTCCATATTTTCTAGAAAATTGATCTTTTCAGTTTTAAATTCACTTCTTTTGTTGAAAAATCCTCTTTTTCAGTCGAAAATTCAATTATTTTGTTAGAAAATACATATTTTTGTGTTGTGAATTAAATTTTTTTTTTTTTCAAAAATTCTTCTTTATGACTTAAAAACTCAACATTTTAGATGAGATTTTTTTTCTTCATTGACTGAAAAATCTTTTTTTGGTTGAAAATTCCACTGTTTTGTTGAAAATTCGTATTTTTTGGTTCAGTTTTCTATTGAAAATTAAAATATTTTTTGATGGAAATATCAACTATTACACTTTTGGTTAAGAATTAATTTTGTTTATCAAAGATTCATCAGCTTGGATGAAAATTTAACCATTTTGTTGGAAATTCCCTTTTTCTTGGTTGAAAATTAATTATTTTAACTAAAAATGTAATAATAAAATTTGCCAATAATAAATCTTTAATTTGTGACATTCCTTGTCACTGTCCTTCAACTGAAACTCAATTCTTAAATTATTATTCACTTCTTCGAGTTTTTCAAATTACCCTATCGTCATTGAGGAAAAGCGACAACAATGCTTTCGAGAATTTTGTGAATTTTTAATAACCAGGTTAATTTTCAATTAAGAAAGATAAATTTACAACGAAATAGTTGAATTGTCAACTAAAAAATATAAATTATCAACCAAAAGTAGAATAATTAAATTTTTTAATGAAAAAATTAATTTTCAAACGAATAGTCGCATTTTTAATTAAAAAGGATGAATTTTCCACCAAGAAGATTACTTTTCTACCAAAAAAGAAAACTTTCAACAAAATACATGAATCTTAAACCATAAATGATCATTTTTCAATTCAAAATATCAATTATCAACCAAAATTGGAATAGTTACATTTTCAGTGAATAAAATTAATTCTCCACCAAAAAATAAAACCAATTTTTAGGAAAATAGTTGAACTTCCAACCAGAGAGATAAAATCTCAACTAAGATTTTGAATAATAAAAAAATAAATTTTCAAGAAAAGTGCTTAACATTCACCCAAAAAAAATGAACTTTTACCAAAATAGTTTCACTTGTAAAAAAAAAACAGTTGAATTTTCGACCAAAAAAGATGAGTAACAAAATATTTAAATTGTTCACAACCAGGTTAATTTACAATTAAGAAAGATGAATTTACAATGAAGTAGTTGAATATTCAACTAAAAAAGATATATTTGCAACCAAAAGTGGAATAATTAGATTTTCAATTTAAAAAATTAATTTTCAAGCAAGAAATAAGGAATTTGACTTTTTTCTACTTTACCATGGAAAAGTTTCATAGAAAGAGTCTAGGGATTACAAAATTGATTTTTTTTCAATTTATACTATTTTCAATTATAAAATGATTTTAAATTAATAGATTCATAATTAAAAATAAACTAAAAATTTCGAATCATTTTTTTTAGGCTTATTTCTTTATTTGTTTTAGGGTTATATAAATATAATTTTCCTAATAATCTTGAGGAAATTCAAAAAGATTTTTGAAAATTTCAGATATGTCAAATCAAAATTTCAACAAAACAGTTTATTTTTTGCCAAATAGTTGAATTTTCAAACAAAAAAGATGAATTCGTAACAAAAAATGTAATTTTTGATATTTCAATCGGAAAAAAATTTTATTTTAAGTAATAAACAGTTGAATTCATCCAAAAAAGACAATCTTTTAACAAAATAGTTGAATCCTCAAACCAAAAAATATCAATTTTCAACCAGTTGTATTTTTAACTCAAAAAAATTAAATATTTTCCAAAATAGACGAATTTTCCTCAAAAAAGTTAATTTTCAAACAAAGAATTAAATTTACTACCAAAAGAAGACAAATTCAACTGGAATGATGAATCTTCAACAAAAAAATAAATTTTTAATAAAAAAGATTAACTTTTAACCAAGTAGTTGTATTCTCAACAAAAAATATGAATTCTCAACAAAAAATGTAATAATCGTTATTTCAATGCAAAAAGATTTTAATTTTAAATAAAAAAAGACATTTATCAACGATAAATATAATTGCCCATAATTAAACTAAAAAATATTTTCAGATTTAAATCAAAAATATTTGAATTCATCCAAAAAGACGAATTTTCAACAAAATAGTTGACTCGTCACCCAGAAAATATTTTTATTTTAAACCAATCATTATACATTTTGTTTTGTTTTTTGAAATCTTTTGTAATGTTTTTAAATCTTTTTAAATATTCTTTCAAAATTGCTAATAATTATTCGAATTTTTCCTACAATTTTCAAGAAATTCTTCAAACAAAAAAAATTGCCTCTAAATCTTCCGGATTCGTTTTTGATTATTTTGGGAATATTTTAGAATGTTTTGAAATCTTAAGAATATTAGGAAAAGTTTATTATTTTCTTGAAGCCTTTCACAATTCTTTGAATCTCTAAAAATTAAAAAATAAAGAAATAAAATAAAAAGCAAAACTAAAAAAATTGTCTTGAAATTTTCCAAATTTTGGTTTGACAAGGAATCACTTTAAATATTCCCAGGAATCTGAAGACAAATCTGTTATTGCCTTGAAACCTTTCAAAATCTTTGCGAAACTTCAAAATGTTATTTTGAAATCTTCAAAACTCTACATTTTGTTTCCAGTTTTTTGAACTCTGTTCAAACTTTTAATTATTTTTGAACATTTTTAAAATTTTCTAAATATCTTTTGAAATGATTCGAATTTTTCTTAAAATTGTGAAAAAATTTTGCAAAATGAAAAAGATTGCTTTACAATCTTCCAGATTATTTTTTGACAATTTCGCAAATATTTTGAAATGTTTTAAAATCTTTTTAAGTATGCTCTTAATATAAATTTTGTAAAAGAAAAAATCATGACAAATTTTTCCAGAAATCTTAAGAAAATTTATGTATTCTCTTGGAATCTTTCAAAATTTTTGAAAATCATCTTAATTTTTTGATCGCAATCTTCAAAAATCTACATGTTGTTTTGAATTGGTGAAGTCTTTTCATGTTTAAAAATTTTTCGTTTCTTTTCGAAGCTTTTCCAAAATTTTGTAATCTTGCAAAATAGAAAAATGTTGCTTTTAAATCTTCTACACTATTTTTCGAAATTTAAGAAAATCATTTGAAATTTTTTTTAATCTTCCAAATATTCTCTTGAACCAAACTTTATAAAATAAAAAATCATTGAAATTTTCCAGAAATCTTGAGAAAAAAATATTATTCTTTACCTTTCAAAATTCTTAAAAAGCTTTTAAGTGTTTTGTTGGAAATCTTCAAAAATTTACAATTTGTTTCAAATTGATTCACATCTTTTTAAATTTAAAATTGTTTATTGGAAGTAATTTCTTATTTTTTTAAATTAACTTTAATTTTAAAACAATTTTAGGAATAACTCTTGTCAGTTAAAAAGATTTTTCAGGATGTTCAGAATTTTGAAGAGATTGAAAATATTTTGAGTCTTAAATATCTTTTGAACTACTCAATTTTTTCTAAAATTTTGTAAAATCCTCTTAACTAAGCAAAAATTTCCTGGAAATTTTCTGAATACTTTTTCGACATATCTGAAATCTTCAAAAATATTTTCGCATTTTTTCGAAAAATCTTGGAAAATCAAATTGATGTAATTAATTTTTTCTTCAAATCATAATTTGCCTGAAATTTTGTTCGATTCTGGAATGAAAAATCCTTTTTTATTATTTTTATTTTTGATATTTTATTTTTTGATTTTTTTAAGCGAGTTGCAATCAAAAGAAGTGAGGGGCATCGACTTCTGGCCCTGACTCTGTCTAATTTTTTTCAAAAATCTATTTTACTGATTTATTTCCTCAAAAAAAGAATTCTATTCTTAAATCTTTAAAAACTATTTTTTTAAAGTTTTTTAAAAATCTTTTTAAATTTTTAATTATTTTTAAATTTTTTTTTAAATTTCTAAATGTCTTTTAAAATGATTCGAATTCTTCCTAAAATTTTTTTAAAATTCCGCGAAATAGAAAAGGTTCGCTCTAAAATCTTTCAGATTCTTTTTGAACAATTTTGGAAATCTTTCAAAATGTTTAAAAATCTTTTTAAATGTAATCTTGAAATTAATACTTTTATAATAAGGAATAATTTTAAATATTCCCATGAATCTGAGCAAAAATGTTATATTATCTTGAAACCTTTGAAAATCTTTAAAAAACTTCAAAATTTTATTTTGAAATCTTCGAAAATCTACATTTTGTTTTAAGTTTTCAGAAACCTGTTCAAATTTTTAATTATTTTATAAATTTTTCAAAAATTTCTGAATATCTTTTAAAATGATTCGAATTTTTCCTAAAATTGTGAAAAAATTCTGAAAAATAAAAAAGATTGCTTTAAAATCTTCCATATTTTTTTCGACAATTTGTAAATCTTTCAGAATATTTTGAAATCTTCAAAAACCTACAATTTGTTTAAAATTGGCTTTTTGAGTTTAAAATTGTTGTTGTACCTTTTTAGAAATTTTAAGTTTATCTTAAACGTATTCGATTTTTTTAAATTATGTAAGATTGCAAAATTGACCAATTTTGTCTTGAAATTAATTAAATTTTTCCCTGGAATCTTAAGAAAAATATTTCACTACATTTTTATTTCTTTTTTTTTTGCATTTGCTTCCTCCTGAAGATGATCTTTTTAGTTATAAATTTTATTATTGGTTTAAAAATTGAATAAATTTGTTTTAAAAAAGTCATGCTTTTCGGACAGAAATTCAACTTTCTTGTTGAAAATTCAACTATTTTTGTAGAAAATTTACTTTTTGTTAAAAATTAATATTTTGGTGTTGAAAAGTCAACTGAAATATTTTTGGGATGATAATTCAACTACTTTTTCTGAAAATTTGTCTTTTTAATTTAAAAATTCATCTGTTCTAATAGAAATTGCATCTTTCTTGGATAAGACTGCCACTGTTTAATTAAAAATTCAACAATTTTGTTGAAAAGTCATCCTTTTTGGTTGAAAATTCAACTATTTTTTTGAAAATTCGTCTTTTTGAGTTGACAATTCAAGAATCTTCGTAGAAAATCAACTTCTTATTTAAAACTCATATTTGGATGTTAAAAAGTCAAACTGAAATCTTTTTTGGATGCAAATTCAACTATTTTTTTGAAAATTTGACAGTTTAATTAAAAATTCAACAATTTCGTTGAAAAGTCATCCTTTTTGGTTGAAAATTCAACTGTTTTGTTGAAAATTTGTCTTCTAGATTTAAAAATTCATCTATTATAGTAAAAATTATATCTTTCTTGGATAAAAATGCAACTATTTGGTTGAATATTCAACAAATTGGTTGAAGTCATTCTTTTTGGTTAAAAATTCGTCTTTTTGGGTTGAAAATTCAAGTATCTTCGTAGAAAAATTACTTCTTGTTTAAAACTCATATTTTGGTGCTGAAAATTCAACTAAAATCTTTTTTGCATGAAAATTCAATTTTTTTAAAAGTCCTTTTGATTTGAAAATTCATCTGTTTTAGTAGAAATTTCATCTTTCTTGGATAAAAACGGATCTGTTTGGTTGAAAATTTTTTGCTTGAGGATTCAACTATTTTGTTTGAAAATTTTGGTTGAACCACTTTGTGAAGTAATCACTTTTTGTTGAAATTAAATTAATTTCAATTAAAAGCGCGATAAACTAAAACTGTTTATTTTTTTTTATTTGTTAAAGAAAGTTATAAATGTGACAATATTGGAACGTGAAGATTCGATGAAAACCGACGAATTAAAATTTCACATAAATCTAATAACTTGCATATCAGGATGACAATGTAAAAATAGTCACCTCTGCTTACATAAGTTTTACCAGTCATGGCTGAAAAGCAGAAAAATTATAATAATTTTCACAATTCATCTATTTTACTTTACTTTATTGATCATCCCGTTAATGCGAGTGTACTCACACAAACATAATGAAATTCGATAAAACTAAACATACAACATCACGCACTTCAGTTCTTCAAGACGACAATTTGATATCAAAAATAATCGAGAAGGTAAGTTAATTAATAATAATTAATTAGTTATCGAAATCACTCAAGAATTTGTCAATAACAGGGAGCACAGTTAGTCCCCTATCCCATTTTCCCCTATTTGTTTCAAAATCCCCTATATTTAAGAAATTGTCTATTTGATCGGCAATTATTGTCGTTTATACTCTATAGTAATCCATTCACCACTAATTTGATTTTAGTAAGTTTAAAATAATGTTGCAAAAATACAAGGGAATACAAAAGAATTTGATTGAATTTTGAAGGATTCAAAATGAGTTTAAAACACTTCAAGACGAATTAAACACAAACTGAAAACTGAAAAAAATATCCATTGAACTGCACGGAGAAAAATGGATGGTCAAAGTTAGAGGATCAAAATTTAGAGAGCCAGTCCATTCTTCTAGATGGTCTAAAGAGCCTTTCAGATTTTTTTCGACATAGTCAGAGAGACTATTATTTTATGGCCAGTCTGAGTCACTGTCAGGGATAATCGAAGTATCCTTTCGGCATGATCAATACGATCATCTTGTTTTCACTCATTTCGACCATCCGCGGAAGAGCAAATGACCCATCGCGGAGGGCCAACCTGATTAGTTACTGTTGGCGTGTTTATTTAAAATGAATAAATGTGTAAGTCAAATGTTCACAACAAATAATGAATGTAAAGTGCATAAGGATATTAGGAATTATTGTAAATTCATATTTAAGGTTAAAAATATATTCCTTTCTTTAAAAATTAAAATCTATCATTTATTTTTAGGGAAAAAATCTAATAAATAATTTAAATTTTACTTTACAAGTTCTTCTTCCCAGGAAAAAAGAACCCATTGAAAAGGCGACTCCGTGAATTGCGTATCTGTCATTTGCAGATTGAGATTTTTAAAACTGAATTGGTTTGTGACTATGTGAATCGGTCAGTTTCTCGAATGGCTTCGAATCTGCAATGTACTACAATGTCCATTTCAAGCAAAGTCATATTGAATCGGTTTACCTCTTTTTGAATGAGACCGATTTTTTTCAGGTTAGGCTGCCATATTTCACATGATTTTTAAAATTTATAAATTATTGATAGATTAAGAGAAATCACACGCAAGGCTACTAGATTCCTTTTGCTATTTTAGTTCTAGAGGATGTGAAGGCTTTTGTGGTTTATAAGTCTGTCAAAAAAATAATAACGAGCAAAATTCTGTTAAAAACCAATCGGCGGCAATCTGGAATTCCAGTGACAGATACGCTATTCAAACGACTTCGAAACTCATTCAAAGAAATTGAATGGATTTTTGTTTCCTGGGTTGTGAGCAAAGTATAATTTTTAATAACTTTATTCTTATTACTTGCTATTTAAAATTGCTTTTCACATTTAATCATTTCAAATAAGCGCGCCAACCTCAACCAATCCAGTTGTCGACGCGATGGATGCAGTGTGAATGGATACGAGAGTTGGGAGCACCATGGTTCAGAGCAATTTCGGAGTGAGTGAATGTCATTCAGCCGTTCAGCGTCACATTTGCTGCATAATGTTTCTGAGTCTTTTTGTTCAAGAATAGAATTTTTGCACAGATTGACTTGATGATATTGTGTTTCGAATTTTCTTCTTAAAAAATTTAACAAACAGAGACATTAAGCCATAGACCCTGATATTTGTTCTTTTGGGTTCGGATTTTAATGCCGTTCTCAGGGAATAGGTTTCTGGGTCAACCTTCGAATTTCTGATCCAGGCACAGTGATCGTTTTTCCTATCACCTTTATCCTTTCCGAGTCCGATTATTATAAAATAAAATTTAATTTATAAGGAGATATTTTTTCACCTAACAAGCTTCTGTTGTGTAATTTTGTGCACTTACAAAAGTTTAATGAAAATTTAATTTCTTATGATTGAAAACAATTAAAAATAAAAAGTGATATTATGATATCCTGGTACTTATCAAAAGTAAGGTTGCCAGAGGGATGTTCAGATATTACTTAATCATTTTAACCAAGACTTTCAATAAATGAAAGCATGACACCCTTAACACCTGCAATAATGGTTGTCTAAGGAAGATTCAATAGAATACTTTAACAAGTTTCTTTGAATATGTATACTGTGTTATACTAAAATGCATAGATGTTATGCTTTTGATAATTGAAAATGAAAATTTTCCAAATTTTACTGTTTTTTATAGAGTAGAATTTTATTCACTAACTATCATTTTATATTGTCAGTTTTTTCATTCGAATTTTTAATCTTTAATTAATGATTACGAATAAGATTATAATTAATCCCTAACTTTATTTTATTTATTAAATTATATATTATTGAATATAAATGAAGAATAAAAAATATTTGTTTTTCCTGTTCCTGAATCTATTCAGTGAGTTTCACTGGTTGTAACAGAAAACAAAATTTTTGGTGTTGTATGAATTGTCCTTGATATTTCAGATATTTTTAATCTTTAAGTTAAAAATTCAAAATATTCAGAGATAATCTTTAAAATTATAAAAAAAGGCAACCGAAACCTAGAGATGAAAACAATTAAATAGATTGATTTTCTGAGTATTATTTCACTGGGATAATTGCATTTTTTTAAATGGGAAAATATTTCAAGGACCAGTTTCAGAGGAATTTCTCCAACATGAGTTTTTTATGACGTTAGACTGTCTCTAGTCTAGGAAGGGGGGTACAGTTAAAGAGGTTGGACTACACTGTACTTGAGTTCTTATGAAAATGGGCACTAACCAAAATCTGTCAATTTCAAAGGGAGTTTTCGTTCTTCTGTTTTTTCCTTTGTAAAATGATTTCAGTATTCAGCGTGACCCGGTACGGTTCAGTCGCTCTAGATGAAAGTTTAAATTTTCATAATAACCATTTTTTAAGAAGTATGTGCAAAATAAAATATTACTAAAAAAATACTGTTAGATTATAAAGTGAATCTGAACTGGAATTTTGAAATAGCAATAAATAAATAAATAAATAAAAAAATAAAATTTTGAATTAACTTTCCTGAATTTTCAATAAAATTTCTTTTCATTTGATGAATTTGAATTTCCAAATTTTGAAGTACTTTAAAAATAAAAATAGCTTTTAATTTTCAATTTTAATAAAAATATATTTGAAACAATTCTTTTGTTATCATCCATAAACATTCGTATTGTGATTGTGACTATATAAATTGGTGTTGTGCCGATGGATTCCTTATTAGCATTCTGAAGGATAAAAAATGGAATATAGGACATAACAGCAGAAGGATAAGTCTTTGTTCTCTTTTATTGTTTTTATACTTGTAGCATAAAAGATGTCCGAAATATTACGGATTGACACGTATACCGAAAATTTAAAGTTTAAAATTCGTCCAAGAGGAATAAATTAAAATAATGTAAATAACATTATGACAAGAAATTTCAGTCTCATATGAACATACATTACTAATATTAAGCAAAAAATAGATCAATGTTTTCGTATCTCGAAACATGTTGGTTCCCAAAAGTAGTATAAAAAAGACGGAATAAGAGAAAGGTAATGAGAGTGAGGATGGCTTGGTTGTCTCTTTCCTAATTCTCTCCCTCTTTTTTCCTCTAGTTATATATTTGTCTCTAATGAGCCGATTAAAACGTTGTTTGGAAACATATTTTGAGGCCTTTCTATGCAATCCTTTTTTATATATTGAGCTTTTCGAATATGTTTTTTCAAAATAACTGATTTTTGGTTGCATAATGTTTCTGAGTCTTTTTGTTCAAGAACAGAATTTTTGCACAGATTGACTTGATGATATTGTGTTTCTAATTTTCTTCTTAAAAAATTGAACTTAAACATATTTTTAACAAATTTAAACTGCTCTTTGATATTTCGAATATGCGTGGAGAGTGAAGTGCATAAGAGAGAATATGATTGAAAGTGAATTAAGTTTATTCTTTTGAATTTTCAAAGTCAAATTTTATGCTTCCAAGAGATTTAGGATAAGGCGTAACTGGACGTTCAGCTTTCAATTTGTTGTCACCGTGTGGTTTCAAACTGAAAAAGTGCAAAAAATTTCAGCATGCAGAAAGTAACTATATTGGTTTCTGAATTCACTCCAATGTTTGAAATCTTACAATTCATCCGTGCCGAGCATTAAGTTTCACTTAATTTTGTAATTTCCAGTCTCTTATAAGAGAGAGACTGGAATAAGTAGGAAAAGAACAACAAATATAGATCATGTAGGATAATCAAATCGACCCCTTAAAATGGCCATGAAATAATTCAAATCCTATGAGTAACATTAAATTACTGAAATCAATTTAAAAATTCCTAGGATCTTTCAAAATACCCTAAGATATTTAAAATCCTTCACAATATTTTGGAATTCCTTGAAATTTTTTAAACTCTTCAAAATCCCTTGCAATTTTTAAAAGCACCCTAAAATATTTCCAATCCTTTGAAACTCTTTCAAATTATTGAAATCCTTTGATTCTTTAAAAATCACTTGAAACTTTTTAAAGCTCACGAAAATGTCTTGACATCTTTTAAAATACTCTTAAAGTTCTCAAATACTTTACCATTTTTTGAAATTCCTCAAAATTATTGAAATCTCTTGGAAATGCCTTGGAGTCTTTTCAAATTCCTTACATATTTATTTTGATTATTTTAAAATTACTTGAAAGTTGAAACTTTTTAAAGCTTTCGAAAATGCCTTGAAACCTTCTAAAATACTCTAAAATATTTCCAATCCTATCAAATCAATTAAATGACTAAAATCAATTGAAAACTCCTAGGAATCCTTTAGAATAATCTAAAAGTTTTCAAGTCCTGAAAACTTTCTTAAAATTCCCTGAAACTTTTCAAATCTCTTTAAAATCAAATTGAAATTTAAAAAATATTTGAAATTCTCTGAAATCAATTCCTGAAATAAATTCAAAATTCCTTGGATTCTTGAAAATTTTTAATCTCTTTAAAATCAAATGAAAATTTAAAAAATAGCCTGAAATATTTGAAATCCGTTGAAATTTCTTCAAATCCTTCGAAATTCCTTCAAATTATTCAAATGAAAACTTGGAGTCATTAGAAATTCCCCAACATATTTCAAGGCCTTTCAAAACTTTTAAAATCACTTAAAACTTTTTGAAGCTTTCCAAAATGCCTTGGAATCTTTTGAATTACTCTAGAATATTGCAAATCCTCTGAAATCAATTCTAGCACTGAAATCAAATGAAAAATCCTTGGAATCTTCAAGAAACCTCTAAAAGTTTTCAAATTCTTTACAGTTTTTTGAAATTCCTTCAAATTGTTGAATTCTCTTGGAAATACCTTGGATTCTTTTGAAATACCCTAAAATATTCCTAATCTTGAAAAATAATTTAAAAAATCCTTTTGAATCAATCAAATTACTAAAATCAGTTGAAAATTCATTGAAATCTGTTAAAATATTTCAAAACCTTTAAAATCTGTTGGAATTTATTGAAATTGTTGACATCTCTTTCAAATGCTTTGGATTCTTCTCAAATGCCCTAAAATATTTCCAGTCCTTTAAAATTCCTTCAAATTATTAAACAAATGAAAAATTCCTTGGAATCTACTGAAATTCTTTGAAATATTTTCCTACAATATATCAATTTGTAATCTTCTAGAATCAATTGAAATTTTTTGAATCCTCTGAAATCCTATTGAGTTAGTGAAATCAATTAAAAATTCCTTAAAATATTTTATAATACCTCAAAATATTTAAAGTTCTTTGAAATCTTTTGAAATTCCTTGCAATTGTTTGAAGATCTTAAAAATTCCTTGGATTTAAAAAAAAAATACCTTATAGTCTTTGAACTTCTTTGAAATCCGTTCAAATGATCAAAATCAGTTCCTTAAAGTATCGGTGTTTTTTTTAAATAGGAGTGCCCATTAAGAGCGTAAAAATGCTTAATTTGAACATCTTTTTAAATTATGAAATTTCTGATCTGTAGACATACACAGATCTCTGACATACTTCTATTCAAACCGAAAAAAAATAATTATTCGAATGTGTCACAATAAGGAAATGGAGATTTCAATATCCTATAGGGAAAGTAGAACCGAAACGTACACGAGTTTTACAAATGATATTTAATATGATAAATATAATTAAATTATAATAGCCCAGTGGGCACAAAACCATGAACATCTCAAGAACGTCCTTGGGACGTCCCCAGAACGTCCAATGTCAGTCCAATGAACGTCTCTAAGACGTCCAATGTCCTAAAGATGTCCTAAAGACGTCTTAAAGACATAGGACGTTCTTAGGACATCTTTCGCACTGACATTGGACATCTTGAAGGCAGTCCTAGGATGTCCTAAAGACATGTTCCAAAAGACGTCTTAGGGATGTCCCGAAGACGTCTCTAGAAAATCCTTAATTTTTTGCCCACTGGGAAAAATTACAGTTACAGAGCGTAAAAATGATAATTTTAAAATATCTTGTTTGCGTAAAAAGTTTAAAAACAGACTACCATCACAATTGAGGTTATGGTTCATTACTCCTTTTTAGACTTTACCGTGCAACGGTTGGCAACACTGAGCCGCGCATTACCAAATACGAAAAAACACGTGTCGTATTATCGAACTCGAACTCGAACGATTCGATTCTCCCACAGTGATTCCGGAAAGACCACCTTGACATGCGCATGCTTCGACTGAATGGCGCTTATTGGTTCTAGTTCGCGTCCTCATTGGGAATTCAAATACAGGCGCGTACTACAGCCAATCAACTATACTAGACTATTACGTGCGCGCGCAAGCGCGCGCTAACTTTTTTTATTCATTTTTCTCCTTTACTCAATTTTTGAATCACTATTTATTCGTTCAAATTTTTTGACCAATCAAATTCTTGCTGAAACTTTGAAATATTAGAATAACTTGTATATAATATTTATCTGAAAATTTCAATGATTAATAACCTTTCAAAGTAATACCAGTAAAAACTGAAATATATGCACATATAATTTTGAAAATTGAATTCGCAAAATCACTTCACAACATCACAAACATTTGAAAACATTATATAATTGTAATGGAGATATTTTAAAGAAAAAATAAATTTTTATCATAAAAATAGCAGCCAATATTAAATCACATAACCTTAATGTAAATGATCAATTTATGTGATTCAATTGATAACAATTCAAATTTCATCTTTAAGTGATTCACTGTTTTGAAAAAAAATGAATCAGTAAATAGTTAATAATAGTTAATTCATCAGTTCATAACATAATAATCAATCAACATTATTATTTGCATTGAAACATCAAAATAATGCTTATCTTATATTTTTCTAAAAATTTCAATTATTTATAATCTTTTTAACTAATATTCGATTACATAACGATTCCTTCTATACCACAATCTTACACAAGATGGAGGTTGTATATTAATTAATCATTTCACAACATAAAAAGCAATAAACATTTCTTCTAATAAAAACATTCGAATAATTTTTATTTAATATTTTTCTGAAATTTTGAATTAATAATAACCTTCGAAACTAATTTCATAGAAAAGTGAAAAATATGTACCTATAATATTGAAAGCAGAATTCATATACTTATTTCACATCATCAAAAAATTTACAAAAATTATACAATTTGAATAGAGGTATTTTAAACATAAATAATCTTTTATTATAAGAGTTATAGTCAATATTCAATTACATGGCCTTCAATTGAATATTGAATTTATGTACTTAATTTAAACAAATTAAAATTTAATATTTCCTGTAATTCAATATTGAAAAAATATTAATCAGCTAATGATTATAATTAATCTGTTCACACATTAGAAGCATTCAATTATCATTTTCATTCAGGCATTCAAACAATTTTTCCTTTAGATTTTTCTTTAATTTTCATTTTAATTTCCGAAAATTTGATTTATTAGTAACCTTCTATAGTGATTTTAGAAACAATTAAAACATATTTACATATAATTTTGAAACTTAAATTCAAATAATTATTTCACAACATCACAAACATTGGGGGAAATTACGTAATTGGAATAGATGTATTTTAAATGTTAATAAACTTTTATTGTACACATTATAGCCAGTATTCAATTACATAATCTTAAAGCAAATAATAAATTTATGTACTTAATTGAAACAAATAAAAAATTTAATCTTTATGTAACTTAATTACTTTACATTTTTTTTAAATTTGTACTTTCATTTATAAAAATGTATTTCATTCGTAACCTTTTATACTAATTTTAGGAAAAATAAGAAATATTTACATATATTTTTGAAAACTAAATTGAGATACTCATTTTACAAAATCAGGCACATTTGAAAAATTATTTGATTGTAATAAGTGTATTTTAAATATAAATAAACTTTTTTTATACAAATTATATCCAATATTTAATTATATAACCTTCAAGCGAATAATCAATTTATGTTACTTAATTTAGAACAAAACTAAATTTTAATTTAATTTAATATCGTGAAAAAAATTAGTCAGCTAATAATTAATTAATCATTTCACAAAATAATAATAAATAAAGTATAATTTTCTTTAAAACATTCAAATAATTTTTACTTAATTTTTTTTCAATTTGAACTTTCATTTATGAAAATTTGATTTATTTATAACCTTTTAAACTAATTTAAAAAAAGTAAGTTTTAATAGAATAAGTTAATAATTAAATAATTAGTTGACAACATAACAAGCATTAAACAATTATTTCCATTGAAACATGCAAATAATTTTTTACATTATATTCTTCTTTAAAATTCAAATTGCATTTCCGTACATTTAATTTATTAATAACCTTTCAAAATAAATCAAACAGAATTAAAATATCTGTACATATGATTTTAAAAATTCAATTGAGATACTTGTTTAACAACATCAAAGACATTTAAAAGGATTATATAATTGTAATAGAGGTATTCTAAAGAAAAATCAAATTTTTATTATAAAAATAACAGCCCACATTCAATTACACAACCTCAGAATTGAGAAACAAACCTAATTCAATCTTTATTTAATTAAAAATTTTGAAGAAAATGAATTGATTCATAATTAATTAAACTGTTTACAACATAAAAACATCAAACTATTATTGTCATGGAAAGATTGAAATAAGTTGCACTTTATACGTTTTTAAATTTTAACATTCGTTTATGAATATTTTATTTATCAATAAGCTTTTTAAATAATTTTAGAAAATTTGATTATTAATACAATCAATTATTAATAATTTAGAAAATTAATAATAAAATAATGTTTAATATTATTTTTATTAAAATATTCAAATAATTTTCAATTTATATATTTTTTAAATTTTAAAATTGCATTTCTGAAAATTTGAATTGATTATAATTGAAACAAATTAAAATTCAATCTTTATGTGATTTATTATGATGAAAAAATGTAATCAGCTAATAATTAAATTATCATTTCAGGACATGAAAATCATTAAATAATTATCTTCATTGAATCATTCAAATAATTTTCACCTTATATTTTTCTGAAAATCTGAATTATTAATAACCTTTTTAACTTATTCCAAAAAATTAAAACGTATGTACACATAACTTTGAAATTTTAATTCAGATACTCATTTCACAAGATCAAAAACATTTAAAAAACTATGTAACTGGAAAACGGGTATTTCTAATATAAATAAACTTCTATTATACAAATTATAGCCAATATTCAATTACATTACTTAAAAATAAATAATCGATTTATGTCACTCAATTGAAACAAATTAAAGTTCAATCTTTGTGTAATTTACGAGTGTGAACAAAATTAATCAGCTAATAATTAATTAATCAGTTTACAAAATAAGAAGCATTCAACTATAATTTGTATTGAAACATTCAAATAATTTTTACTTTTTATTTGTTCAAGTTTCAGAATTAAGAAAGATTGTACTTTATAATATATCACTGCGGTGGCGCCACGAACTGAGACCATTTTTTCATTCACCTAATCTAATCGAGTAGAATATAGTGTAAAGTACATACAATAATATCGGCCGAAATATAACACGCATATCATTTTACGCCGTGTATTGGGAAAGTCAGTTATAACAACCAAAGATATAATATATTTAATAACAACTTACATTGAAAGTAATAGTAAAAATAAATAAATCGAAATAATTATCGGCGATCGATAAAATGAGAAATCTACTTTTTTACTTCTGTTGGTTATAATTTTAATATAGAGGTCACGCTAAGTGGAGACTAACCTAACACGAAAACTTCCTCCATAAAATTACGAGATTTCATCCATAGGAGGATTACAATTCAAACATGCGCAGATAAAGGCGACTCAGTTAGCATCACTGATTTCAAATGCAGTACCACACACAGACACACACTACACCAGAGACTCGCTATTTGAACGCGCGATTCGATTCGCACTGACATTGGACATCTTGAAGGCAGCCCTAGGATGTCCTAAAGACATGTTCCAAAAGACGTCTTAGGCTGGTCCCTACAGTTTCTCAGGGGACGGAGCGAGAGACGGTTGCGACTTCGCCTCTGAAGGGACGCATGCACTATACTACTCAGTCAAGTAGATTGCGCAATATTATGGGAACGGTAGAGGCGGCCCTGCCTGTTTACGTTTCGCTGTACGCGTTATATGAACAAGGCCATTTTCAGGCAACCCCCGAGATTGTTCATCTATCGAGTCTCTGATGTACTGTTGAATATGAGCGGCCTACAGCAAGCAAACGTTACCAGCGTTACTCTCGAAAATCGTCAGAATCGAAAACGACAATATCGTTTAGAGATTTTATATTAAGGATAAGCCTCATTCATCCAGTTTTTCTTAGATTCTCGGCGTATAATTTCGTTCGATTGTTTGTCGAAGTCTTTAAGTCTAATTTCCAAAGTATCCAGTTTGTCGGAGTCAATCTGTTTTTCTTTGATGAGTTATTCTAATGGAAAATTTTCTGAATTAACTTTGTCTAGAGTTTCAATTATTATAAATTTGGTTTTTGTAGTGACAACCTCATCCTCTTCGATTTTATGGTCACGTTTAGTTGCTGCTTTTAGGATTATATAATTAGTAGTTGCAGCAAATTCGTTGTCCAAATAGATTAGAAAATTACCTTTTTTCTGAATTTTCCGTGAAGAATAATTCTGGAATAAAATATTCAAAGTTTCTTGCTCATTGGCTATTCCTATTTAATCCTGATTAATTTTTATTATATCCACAAAGTGTTAGTTTAAGTATTTTGGTTTCGCATTTCGATGAACTTCCTTTATTCATTTATTCTATTGAACAACTATCTCTTATCTGTGTAGATTAATCTTCATTTCGCCGCTTACTTATTTGATAATTATCCAACAATTTCATGGATTCTATCTCAAACTTGTCTACTTGAATAAACATAGTTTGCATTTTGTCCAATAGAATTAATTTTTCATCGATTTCTGTAATTGTAAGTACTATCCAATTATCTACACAGGAATAAGCATAACAAATGATGGACAACCTGTCGTAATCTATCTAATATATAGATTTCCTGAAAATAAAACAAGAATTCAACGATCAAATTTGGAAAAACACCACAAAATGCTCCTATTGCAATTCCTAAAAACAAAAAAATTTGTTTCTTTGCACAAAAATAAAAAAGAGGAAGGAGGAAGAGAAAACAAAAAATGAGAAGGCAACCGACCAAATCCCCTTCCTTCTCTTTTTTCTATTTCTTTCGTCTTTTTTATTTTTATTATTATCATATCACAATATGCGAGGGGTAAGCCACTCTAAAATCATGATTTTTTAAAATCAAAAATCTGTAGACGGTGTTATAATAAGCATAGCTTTATTCTGCTTAACGCAGTGTAACTGTCGATAGAATTGTTTTGTTGTGTATAACATAAGCTTCTTATTGCATAAAATGTAATAATTCGCATACGATTAAAATCGTTCAAAATCAACGGCTAAGGAAAAAAAGCACAAGTGTAGCAATTGTGATTGCAATTACGTAATATTAAGAAAGGGGGAGGGGGTTCTTGCTTCGTAACGGTCTGTTATGTGGGCATGGGGGGGGGGGTATTTTTAACTCGAGTACGTAACATTTTTAATCTTTCTCTAAAAAAGAACTGACAAAAATGTAAGATTTATTGATGTAAAAATTTAATATAACAGTTTCAGTTAAAATAATTAATTTTCAATTAAGGAAAAGGGAATTTTCAACAAAATAGTTAAATTTTCAAACAAACTAATGAATCTTTGATAAAAAAAATTATTTATCAACACAAAGTGTAAGAATTGATATTTTCACCAAACAATATTTTCATTTTCAATAAAAAAAAACTGCTAAACCAAAAAATACGAATTTTCGACGTAAGAGTTGAATGTTTAACAAAGAAAGAATGTTCAATTAACGAAGAAAAAAAATATTATCCAAAATGTTGAGTTTTAAAGTCATAAAGACGAATTAAAAAAAAATGGTTGAATTTACAACACAAAAATATGCATTTTCTATCAAAAAAATTGAATTTTTTATTAAAAAAGACAAGTTTTTAATAAAATAAGTGAATTTTCAACTGAAAAAGATCAATTTCATAACAAAAATGGAACAGCTACATTTTTAGTAGAAAAAAGATTTTTCAAAAATGACGCGTCTTTTTCAAAGACTCCTAAATACATCTTAAATTCTCCCTAAAACTTATAATATTGCAGTTCAACT
>CAKNYM010050719.1:1154-31042 GCA_932195095.1 Andricus curvator
TGACTCAGGGGGCCTCAAAACGTCGACATTTGATGGAATCCGCGAAATTCATTTTTCACATAAAACCAATACTTTCTCATTAGGATGAGATTGTAAAACTACAATTAATTTGGAATCGGCAGATATGCAGCTTGGTTGCCCGCCACGCGGAAATAATGTCAGGGAATTTTTTAATTTCCGCTTTTAATAATTAATGAAGTTATCTTTCTAACTACCCGGTAAGAAGGCTTGAATAGAATAGGATTGAAAATTTCAATTCATGTTAATACCTGTTTTTCCCTTCGTTCTCTTAAACCAGAAACAGTAATTAGAAAGAAGCAACTGCTATACGTTTCAATACAGTTTGAAAAATATAATTTTCTACTTATCTAATACCGAAAGCAGTAAAAGGACAATTTACTGCCGATTATTAAAGAATTTATTATTACTGTATGTATGTATAATTATATTAATTAATTAAATAATTATTTAATTAATTATTCAAGTTAACTAATGTTTTCAGAATACATACATTCTTTTTGGTATCTCGGTATCACAAATCCTATTTCATTCAATTCAGTTATACCATTTGGAATTGAGGATAATACGTTTCATATAAAATCAATTCAGATTTCTTGAATTGAAGTCACACCATCTCTCCGCAATGTAAACTTGAATTCACTGTAATAGACCCTTCCTAACTTGAATTCAAAAACCGGTAATTCAGAAAATTCAATGTACACATTTCGCGAATGAATAGGAAAGAGAGTCATTAACACTATGTGAATAAACGGGAATTACATTTCTGAACCACTTATTACTTTCTTGAACATTGAAGCCTGAAGGGAAAATCAGGTATTAAAAATAATAGGATTATCTCTACTTTCACGCTGAAATCTTAAATTTTGAATTCTATTCTATTCAAGCCTTCTTATCGGGTAGTGCTTTGAAATTTTGTGTGAGCATGTGTGGGTTTTTGTAGCATAGAAATACAGTGCAAAAAATTGACAAGACGAAGGGGTCGAAATTGAAATCGCAGTAACCTTTCAGTTTGGGGTTCAATATCATTTTTTTGCTAATGTATTTCTGTGCTAAGAAAGGCTACATATTCTCAAGAAAATTGTGAAACACAAGCTATATAGATTATTTCATTTAATACCAAAATCAGGATATAAAAAATTCCCTGTATTTTCACTTTCAATTCCAGGCTTTTTCCTCATTTTTTGCCTACTGAATTTTTAGGCTACAGAAGCCTACACATACTTAGACAAATGTTGGACCACAAGTTATACAGATAATAATGTCATTAAATACCAAAATCACCATTTTCAAAATTCGCCATATTTTCAATTTCGATTGCGGGGTCTTGGCAATTTCTTTTCTAGTTCATGTTGGTCACTAACAAGTTTTCCGGTACCCGAAAAAATTATTCTACTTTTGAAACAGGTATTGAGAATGTTTTCATAAAAAAGGATGAATCACAGAGGAATAATTACTCAGAAAATGATTAAATAAAATCGGCACAAAATTCGGGAGCTTTTTTTATATTTAGGAACGTAAATAAAGTGTAAACTGAATACAATTTAAAAACTGTGCAAACAAGAAATTATTTCCCCATTTTTTCGAACGCGGGTAACCAAGCTGCATATCGCGCTGTATCGAATTCCAGAATGTTGTATTCTCGAGCTTTAAAATCTGTGCTGTAAGGATTACTAATCCTGTTAGTAAACGTTGTTGTGTTCACGGAGAAAAATAGATATTGAAAAGTAGATATTAAAAACTTTGATATTTAACTATAATATATAGATATCATGGTATAATATCTAAGATCTTCTATTCAATATACGAGATATTAAAGGGCAATTTCTGTTTATATTGAAAGAATAAAATATGTGATATTAACCGTTAATGTCTAAGATATAAAAAAGGGAAATTTTATCGGAGCAATGTCATTGACGTGGGGCGTGGTGACAAAAGATTTTAACCCGGTTTGTCCGTATCTTGAGCAATCGTCGTGTGTGTTGTGGTTTTTCGGATATATATTGCGTTAACAATTTTTGTGGAAAATGTATTAAGTGATTTTTGATATGGATATCATAATTTTCTACAGAAAATTAGGACTTGGCGCTACAGGCATCACTCATGTTAACCTTGAACAGCGTATTATTATCAATCATGCGCGAGGATTCGGACATCAAAAATAGAGGACTGCGATGTAAAATCCTTTTGGATTTTATAGAAATTGGCATGATTTACAGGTAATTTTTGCATAATTAAAAAATATTTGTTGAATATCTTAGATTCTGCCCTTCACTCAAAAAAGTGTCTGGTTAAATCAACCAGAATTCTGGTTAATATGCCCTTACTATTTTTTCTGGTTAGTCTAACCAGAAAAAATAGTAAGGGCATATTTAAACAGAATTCGGGTTGATTTAACCAGACATTTTTCTGAGTGTTTAATATCTTAGATATTGTCAGGTAAAACCTTCTTTTTAATATCTATGGATACTCTACTTCAATATCTAGATTTCGTTCCCATAGTTAAATCGCTAAGATATTAACTACTTAGTAATATCTAGATAGTCTTCTTTAATATTTATTTTTCTCCGTGTTGTGAAAGTGACCTATTCTTTCTCGTAAGGATAAAACGTATCATTGAAAGAAGCAGAAATGTCAAAGAAGTAGTGAGTGAGATTGCCACGTTTTTCAGTACATTTACATTATAACTTGAACAACTGCCTTTGTGTTTGTTTTAATTCAATACAAAAAAGTGCATGCATTATCTATCTCCGTAAAAGTTGCCTGGAGAGTGTTATACATAAAGTGCTTTTTATAACTGAACTATAATCAATATTTTTCTTTACTGATAGTTTCAACCTAATTCCTCACACAGGCCTGCATTGCAAACGTTCTGCAATTTCACATCTTTTCATTTCAAACAAGTACAGATGAAGAAAAATCACGAGAAAGTATCAATGTCTCTTAATTCAGAGTACCAAACGTGTCTAGTAAATGTACAAATTTTGGAGAAAATGAAGAAGCTGTGTATTTGTTTTCAGGGAGTAGGTGGGTGGCAGTAGCATTGACTTCTACTAATTATAGAGCGGATTAGAGAATCCAACTGTCAAGTCCCGTGTAGAAATCGCCATATATTATCCAGATTACCGATCTGGCCCTGATCGGTTTAATATCTTCCGTGCCAGACCGGGATAATTCCATGGCCCAGACCCGAGCCAGACCGGTTCAAGTATTACGACGCCACCTAGTTACAATTTAGGGAAACTGCCTTGCTGTCAAATTAAGTGTTATTGTTGATGAAATTCATGTTAATTCTCTGCGTTTAAGTGTATACCCTGCAAAAAACGTCGTATTGAAGAGTATTAAAATGTATTGACATTTTGAATGCGATTCAATTCTGTTTTCTGTTCCGAACAAAAGATTTTAAAAGTATTAGTTCGTACTGGTTCGCATTACACTTCATCACGCTGAATGCGAAACGGCAGTGTCGATGATTCGCATTACAAAGTATTGGTTCGCATTAAACTTCAAGACGCCGAATGCGAGATGGCAGTTGTGGATCTTCCGCATTTGAAAGTATAAAAGTGATCAAGCGGTTCGTGTTTATTTTAAAACTTTTTTAAAATAATGTAAAATAAACATATACATATTAATAAATAAATAAACACTTTATAAAATATTGAATAAAATTTTAATCCGCGGTTACGCATTCAAAAGTATTCCAATAACTTTTGGAATTTGCAAATTTTAAACCAATGCGACATTTCTCATTAAAAAGTTTTCAATTCACGCACAACATTCTTCTCATTCGATCGCATTTAAAATCATTGAAACTAATGCGAACTTTCGTATTAAAAAGTTTTCACTCAACCGAAACATTTCAATCATTAATTCGTATTTAAAAGTATTCAAACCAGTACGAACTCTCGCATTAAAAAGTTTTCACTCGATAACAAATTTCGTCTCATTCTATCGCATTCAAAAGTATTTAAACATATGCGAACTTTCGCATTGAAAAGTTTTTACCTCGCTCAAAAAATGTGTCTCATTCTTTCGCTTTCAAAAGGATTCAAAGTAATGCGAACTCTCGATTTAAAAAGTTTTGATTTCGCTCTGAAATTTTCTCTCATTCAGTCGCATTAGAAAGCATTAAAACGAATGTGAAGTCTCGCATTAAAAAGCATTGCGTGCAAAAATTTTTATCTTTCGTATTCAAACGCGTGTTTTGGAGGGTTTTGTGAGTGAGGGTTTGTATGTTTGAAATAATTAAAGTGAAGATTTGCGTGATATTTCGAGAGATTGAGACTATTTTGGGTAGGCTGAGAGGTTTAGCGTGAGGAGCAAGGTGGGGAGACAGGTGCAGCCGAGTAGCGGCGACAGGGAGGGATAGGGAGAGAGAAGCACGGAAGAAGGTACGGTAGCAGGTTGAGGTAGCGCTGTGGTGACAGTAACTATGCGGTACGCAAGTTACGCTTTAATGGATTCTGTCGAGGACGTATTCTGCACGCCGAAAAGTGAGACAAAAAGAAGGGGTCAGTATAGGAAAACGGTAGAGAGGGAGAGACTGAGGGCAGATAGTTTTGGCTCAATCGAACCGTTTATAAATAGGAAGAGGGATAGGGCAGAAAGAGGAAGTAGCGAAGACAAGTTAGAAGTAGGGTCCACCCTGAAAACCCCGAAAATGATCAGAACACCACCGGGAAAAGAACAGAATAGAGCGGGGGAGAAAGACAAGGGCAAAGAGGAAGACAAAGTTGAACCTAGAGGGCCGATAGAATTTGAAAAGTTAAAGTTAGAAGAATTGCGTCAAATGATGATAGAGGTAATACAGATGAACGAAAAACGACAGGAAGAAAGAGGAGAGGAAATAAAACAAGAAATTAGGAAAGAAATGGCCGAACTTAGAAAAGAGATGCGAAAATGGGAAGAAGTTCGAGAAAATTTAGAAAAAAGGATGCAGATTTTAGAACAAAGATTAGAAAAACAGGATGAGCATGATAAAAAGGTAGCACAAATAGAGGGTAGGATAGTGAAGATCGAAAAATCAAAACTGGAGTTTAATGTAGGGGAGAGTGGGAATAATGAAAGGGAAAAGATAAGGGAAATAGAAAGATGATTAGAAAGGAAAGAAAGAGATGAAAGGAAAAGAAACATAGTGATAAAGGGTCTAAGATTAGAAGGAAAGGAATTGAAAGAAGGAGTGGAAAATGTGCTAAAAAGGATAGATGCTAAAGTAGAGATAGAGGAAATGCGAAGTGTAGGGAAGGAAACGCGAAGAGGAGAGAAAATGGTACTAGTGAAGCTGAAGAAATGGGAACATAAAAGGGAAGTGATGACAAAGAACAGGTTGTTATATGGAAGCTCGGAGAGAATAGAGGACGATTTGACATGGGCAGAAAGGAATATGCAGTATAGGTTAAGGCAAATAGCGGAAGAGGACAGAAGTAAGGGAAAAAGAACGTGGGTTAAGTATGGCAGAATACAGCTAGAAGGAGTATGGTGGGATTGGGACGAAGAAAGTGAACAGAAAGTAAGAAATGAGGTACCGGGAAACTAGGAGAGAAAGGAACGGGAGAAAGGAAAATAAGAAATAGTAAGAAGCAAAGAGAGACGAGACATGAAGGTAGGGAAGAATGGAGGATATGTTACTTGAATATAGCAGGATTGGAGAGAAAGGATTGGGAGTTTATGAGAAATTTGGCACAATGGGATGTAGTAGTAATGATGGAGACGTGGCTGGATGAAAAGGGATGGGAAAGAGTAACGGGGCGGTTACCAAGAGGTTACAAATGGCAATGTCAAAATGCAAAGAGGAAGAATAAAAAAGGCAGAGCAATGGGAGGAATGGTGATGGGAGTAAGGAACGAATGTATAACAGGGAAGGATAAGAAAGAGATGAAAGAACGAAAAGAAGGATTAATAGTAGAAGAGGTAAAGATGGGAGGAGAGAAGTGGAAGATAGTGGGGGTTTATGTGAACGGTGACATGCAGGAGAAATTAGAGGAGATGAAAGAAATGATTGAAGAAAATAAAGAAGAGATTAGGCTTATAATAGGGGGATATTCCAATGCCAGAACAGGAGATAGAGGAGGAAGGGAATGGGGAGGAGAGAGAGGAAGAAAATCCAAAGACAAGATACTAAATGGGGAGGGGAAGAAATTTTTAAAGAGCTTGGAGGAGTTGGGATGGTTTATCTTAAACGGAAATATAGAGGGAGATGAGGAAGGGGAATATACACGCACGGGAGGTGAAAGGGGAACGGTAATTGATTATGTGATAGTAGATGATGAGGTAAGAGAGATGGTCAAGAAACTAGAGGTAGGGGATTATATAGATTCGGATCACTTTCCCATAATAGTGACATTAGAGGGAGAAAAAAGTAATAACAATATGGATAAAAAGGAAGCAAAGGTAAAAAGAGCAGGAAAAGGGGATTGGTCAAGGGAAGGAAAAGAACAGTTTAAAGAAAAGGTTAGAAATATCAAAATGGGAGAGGGAAATGTGGACGAGGAGATGGAAATAATGATAGGAGAAATAAAAAGAGGATTAGAGTGCACAAGCAAAAAAGAAATAAATAAAGGGGGAAATATAAGTGGATGGGATGAGGAATGTAAAGAGAAAAAGAAGGAGGTCAGAAAGGAACTAAGAAAATGGAGAAAAGAAACAAGTAGTGGAGAAGAATATAGGAGAAAAAAGAAGGAGTATACTGAGTTGTGTCATCAAAAGAAAGAGGAGGAGAATAAAAGGTTTGAGGCAGAGGCGGAGAAGGCTAGGACGGAAGAAGAGGTTTGGAAGGTAGTAAATAAAGAGAGAAAAAGAAGAAAAAGAGTAAATCAGGATATTGAAATGGTAGAATGGAAAAAATATTTTATGGATTTGCCAGGAGGGGTAGAGAGAAAAGGTAGGAAAGGAGCGAAACATGGTAGAGAAAGAGATGAGGAAGAGGACATAACAAGGGAAGAAGTAGGTAAGGTGTTAGGAATAATGAAAGATGGAAAGGCACCTGGCATAGATGAGATTCCAAATGAAGTATGGAAATATGGGGGGACAGAACTAAAGGAATGGGCATGGATAATGTGTAATAGAGTATGGAGAGGAGAGGGGTGGCCAGAGTTATGGAAAGAAGGAGTAGTGGTACCCATAGTGAAGAAAGGAAAAGGGGAGGAGGTTAAAGATTATAGGGGTGTAACGCTAATGCCAACATTGTATAAAGTATATGTAACTGTTTTGTCGGAGAGATTGAAGAAAGAAGTTGAGGAAAAAAAGATACAGCCACCGAATCAGACAGGGTTTAGAAAAGGAATGGAGGTTATGGACAACATATATGTTCTGAATTATCTGATAAATAAAAGGATTAAAAGGGAAAAAGGGACAATGATAGCAATATTCGTGGACTTAAAGGCGGCATTCGACTCATTGGACAGATTCGAGCTAGAAAAAGTTATGGTGAAAAGGGGCATACGAGAGGGCTTAATAAAGAGAGTATCGGAAATCTTCAGAGAGACAAAAAGCAGGGTAAAGGTAGGAGAGCAAGTAGGAGAATGTTTCTGGTTAGTTATAGGAGTAAGGCAAGGATGTCCTCTGAGTCCACTTTTATTCAATATATTAATCTCAGACCTAGAAGAAGAAATTAAGAGAAAGGGATGGGGAGGAGTTAGGATGGGAGAAGAAAAGATATATACACTGGCATACGCGGACGATATAGTGTTGATGGCAGAGGATGAAGAAGGGATGACAGGCTTAATTACAGGATTGGAGAAATATTTAGATGGGAAAAAATTGAATTTAAGTGTAGAAAAGACAAAGATAATGAGGTTTAGAAAAGGAGGGGGAAGAAAGAAAGAATGGACTGGAAGATGGAAGGGAGTAAAGTTAGAAGAAATAAAGGAGTTTAAATATTTGGGATATACCTTGCAAATTAATGGAGATCATAGAGTTCATATACGAGAAAGGATAAAAAAAGCGGCAGGGATAATGAAACAGATATGGGGAATAGGAAAAAGAAGGTTCAAGAAAGACTGGAGAAGGAGAATGTGGTTATTTGATACGCTGGTATGGCCGGTAATAGGTTACGGAGCGGAGATATGGGGATGGAAGGAAAGGAAAGAGATTGAAAGTTTACATGAAAGGTATGTCAGGTGGACGCTAGGAGTAGACTGGAGGACGCCTGGATATATGGTGAGAGAAGAAGCACAGAGAGATAAATTAAGTACTAGAGCGGGTAAGAGAGCATGGCGATTTGAGATGAAGTTAAGGGAGGGGAAGGGAGGGGAGTTAGCGAAAAAGTGCTTGAAGGAGGTAGAAGAAAGGAGCGGGAGGGCAGTAGAACTAACAAGATGGGAAGAAGAAAGGAGGGAGTTTTTTAGTGCTAGAGGTATAGGAGAGGGAAGTGGAGTAAGCTATGAAGAATTGGAGAGAAGGGACAGGGAAAAACAATTAATGGAAAGATGGGGAATGATTGAGGAATCAAAATATAATAAATGGTATAAGTTGATAAAAAAGGAAGGAGTACCAAAGTATTTAGAAAAGGGATGGGGAGAGAGACGATGGACCAGAATAGCAAGATTTAGATTGGGAAACGAGGTAAGGGAGGGGATGTATTGGGAAAAGGAAGAGAACAGAAAGTGCAGAATATGTGAATGGGAGGAGGAAACATGGGAGCATGTATGGGACGGATGTAGGAGAGGAATGGAAGATAAAGGAAGCTGGCAAGAGAATGTGGTAAATATTCTAGGTGAGGATGGAATGGGTGAGGAGTGGATGAAGGAGTTGGAGGGGGCTAGAGGGGCGAATAAGAAAGAATGAAAGAATGGATATGGAAAAATGACAAAATGAGAATGAGATAGAAGAGAAGTGCAAGTGAAGGACAAAGGAAACGGAAGTCGCATAGATTAGAAGCGTAAAGGTCTGTAAGTAGTTACATGTAGATATTATGTAATAGTATAAGTAGATTAAGATGCGGATGCGCTCAATCTCACTCGCTCGCTCTCTCGCTTTCGATCGTTCGCTCACTCTTCCGACAGTAAATTGGCGCTAGATTAATATAGAAGTAAGGAGATAGATATAAGAGTTGATGTAAATTTTTGTAAATATTTGTAAATAGTAAGGATAAGATAATATAAAGTTTGTAGATAGTCTTGTAAGAAACGGAGGTCATGTAAACCCTTAGGGGACACATTATGAATAAAAAAAGAAGTATCGCATTTAAACGTTTTCGGCTAACCTCCAATGCGAAACTGACACATAACAGACTTCACGAAAACAAATCGTGAATGCGAAACAATACTTTTGAATTTTACGTTTCTTGCAGGGTAATAAAAAATAAATATGCCAAAGCCTAGTACACCACGAGTTCGAAAGCATCGGGTGTTAGCTGCTTTAGACAATTTTCGTGAGGTGAACGAGGGTAAGTAAATCGTTAAATCGTGTTGAATATTTATCTTGAATCGAAAGCTAACCTCAAACTTGAAATTTATTTGAAAAGTTATTATAAATTGTATATTTTTAAGATACTTTGAGTTTGCATTAAAGTAAAACCAATAAAAAATGTTTATACATTTCAAGCCAAGTTATTGATTATATATTGAAAATTATGTAGATAATGATGCAGATGGTGAAGAAGAAAATGGAACGCATGCCGGAATGCAAGTTCCAGGAATTTTAGAAGATCGAAGTATTATTGATGAAGTCGAGGATGGTGATGAACTGATGGATCATGGGGATGTCAATTCTACTCATGAGGATTCAGATAATAGTCAGGTTCCAAATGTCAACGTATATTCAAGTAAGAATTCCTTATAAGATCTAACCTCACAATTAAATCTTTTCATTTTATTATTACTAGTGGAAGCACATTAATTTTTTGCCCATGAGGTAGCAAAGAGTTCATAAAATGAGCACAAATTATTATATATTAGATCCACACACGGTAGATAATTCACGACGTATTTTTCATACAGATTGATTAAGGGTGTTGGAACGAAGTTCTAACCTCAAAATTCGATTTCCTCATTTTGAGTGCACTTGTTTTAAAAATATAAATTTGTCTATAGTGCGACAAAAATTTTAATGTGAATGATTTTTCCTTAAAATGAGGAATTCTGAATCTAACCTCAAAATGCAACCTCTTCATGTTACGAAAAAAGTATTAAAATTATATATTTTTTCGCTCTGTGTGCATCTTTCTATTTAAAAAGTCAATTACGCTACAGATCTCATTTTGAGGCTAGAACTTTGACCCAACACTCTTAACTAATAATTATGAGCACACATGTTGGAAAAAAAAATACGGGAACAAATCATGAATGCGAAACAATACTTTTGAATTTTACGTTTCTTGCAGGGTGTAAATTTGTAAAGTGTAATTTTCAAATTCTCCTCGAAACTCGCGCGAAACTGTCAAAACTGTCGTCTGCTATGCTCAGCTTTTTGGAATTTTTATTACTTTGAGAATAACTGGAACATTTAGAACCGAAAAACTGTTTGTGCAAGTTTAGTATAGGGTATGTCCTAACAACTGAACCACTTTTCTGTATAAAAAAAAACCTTTTCTGGTGGAAATATTTGGGTCTGATCGCGTTTTACCAAAATTTACCGTCATGACCGGTCAGGATTGGTCACGAATGTGAAATACCGAGCAGCGCCCATCACTATATATATATATATATATACGCTACAATTAAAAATAATGAGCATTTATGAATGTTATGACATATCTGTCACAGATTAATAAAAAAAAGTATTTTAAAAATTACAAAAAGCCGTCAATTTTATTTCATTCATCCCTGATGGCACGCATGTTATAAAATTTCGTACAAGTGTTATGCAAACGGTTTGGTGAGAGTTTGAGTGTAATTTGTATACTATTTGATAGGTGTTTGATAGTAATTTGAGCCTATTTTGCACAAATTATTAGTCATGCAGAGTCCGCAGATTTGTGTAGAATTTGTGCAAATGTTTTTTCAATTATTTAATAACTATCCATTTTCATTCTCCAAACAAACAAAATAGCTGTGAATTCTTATTTTTATTAGTAGTAGAATTAGTAGTAGAATTATTAGTCATGCAGAGTCCGCAGATTTGTGTAGAATTTGTGCAAATGTTTTTTCAATTATTTAATAACTATCCATTTTCATTCTCCAAACAAACAAAATAGCTGTGAATTCGATCTCGAGTGTTTCCACTTTGTTTGTATTTATAATTATATGGTGCTCATTTCACGATCACTTTGCTTCCCGTTAGCAAATGTATTTGCTTCCTTATAGAGGAAGCATTAGTTATTCTTTTTCCAATAATAGATAAAAATTAAGTCTTCATTTTGATCAATTTAAAAATAGAATTTTACAAAAAATACAAAATTACAAAATAATACAAACAATTTTTTGATTACAAAGACAAATCAGACAAATCAAATTTTGAATTCGAAATGATAATTTTTCGAGCTGGAAAAGGGAAGGGAAAAGTTCTGTCGCACCCTATCCCTTTGCCAGCTTTATGATTTTTTTTAAATTGTCAGAATTATTCATAATTATTATGGCCAACGGCCATACCACGCTGAAAACCCCAGTTCTCGTCAGATCACTGAAGTTAAGCAGCGTTGGAAGCGGTTAGTACTTGGATGGTGACCATTCAAGAATACTGAGTGCTGTTGGCACATCGTGGGTGTGGTGAGCCCACACTTGTAGTTATTTATAACTACAAGAAAACTATCCACCTAGAAACACTACCCGAATCGGGTAGTGTCTAGGGTTGTGAGTCCATGAAACGTTTCATTGAAACATTAAAATTTTCATGAAACAATTAAACGTTTCATGGGACCAAAGTTTCTGAAACGTTTGAAAGTTTCACAAACACGTATAGTTAACGCAACCGAACGTTCAAAGTAGATTTAAACTTTCTTCTGCAAATATGTATTTCTATATCAAATACTTATTCAAAATTTTGTGAGATATACACGGAAAAAATTTATTTGTGCAAAAGTCACGAACTTGCAGCTAGGTCTCAGATACGAGATAAAAGAATGAAACATTACATCCTTATTTCTATGAGAAATGTATGGATAAATTTCGAAGTTTTGTACGAACAGTTCAAATTTCCTACGAACAGTCCCTGAAAATTTCAGACTGAAATATAAAAAGAAAAAATTTTATTTGTGCGATTTAATTTATATTATAACTTCGCATCTCAGAAGATTTGAACCCTCAAAGACTGCTGACTCATCAGTTTCTAAACATAAACCAGAAGTGTGTAAACATGCGCAGCCATCAAGGCCAAACAAAATAGGTATTATAAAACGTTTAGCCACTCGTCCGACGAGCTCGAAGCACACATACGAGCGCACACACGCACCGCGTGTTTGGGCGAGGTGTGTGCGGGCCACGTACAGGCGAACCTACTTTCCAGTTCCCAGATTTGTCGGGCAAGCTCGTGAGTGCTCTGAGAATCTTTTCCCGGTCGCTCGTAATATTTTTGTAATTATTCACGTAAAAAAAAGCGATGAACCGTTTTAGAATGTTCACATCGTGTTCGTCAATTCTTTCTCAAAGTTCGCAAATTATTTACGAACATACATCAATATCCAAAGAATTTTTCTCATATCCGAGACCTAGCTACTAGTTCGTGACTTTTTTACGGATAAATTTTTTCCGTGTAGCACTGAATAGCAGAATGTCATTTTATTCATTTCCATTCGAAGTTTCTACATTTTTAATGAAATCGTTTTAAAAATGAAACATTCTAACAATTAAATATGTATTAAATACGAAATTCATTTTCATTTTATTGAAATCAATTTTCAAATTTTTAAAATAAAATATTTAAAAAGTTACATGTTATTAGCAATTAACACGTGATTTATTTATTTAAATTAGTTAAAAAGACTTGTTTTGAAACACAAAGGATATTAATAAATGTTTATATTTAATACTTAATAGAATTTTTTCATATTTTGAATTTGCCCGCCTTAATGTTTGAAACTTTGGAAACTTTGAAACGTTTCCAAAGTTTCATGAAACTTTTCATTTGTTCAAAGTTTCATGAAACTTTACAACCCTAGTAGTGTCACGCCTACCCTGAAAGGGAAATGGCTTAATGGTATACATTCTATTTGAAAATTTATTATTAAAAAATCATTTCTATTCATGCGTCGTCAACTTTGAATTATGTCGATGAAAAAAGTTTTTCTGTTAGAAACAGATGATTGATATATTATAAATAAGCATAACTTCCTTAATCTTCAATAAAGTGTATTAATATTATAGATCAATCGATTTTCCTCGAATCAAGCAATCTTTTCCGTTCTTGCATCAATTGTAAATTATGTTAGTGAAAAAAGTTTTACTATAAAAAACCGTGTTTTAAAATATTATGCATAACCATAGCTTCCTTACTCTTCAATAAAATGTATCAATGATATAGATCAATCGATTCGTCTTGAATCAACACAACTTTTCTATTCTCGCATCAACTTTAAATTATGAGAATTAGAACATTTTTAGTATAAAAATCGATTTAAAAAATATATAAATTACCATAACTTCCCTACTCTTTAATAAAATTTATTAATATTGTAGGTCAATCGATTCGTCTCGATCCAATGAATCTTTTATTTTCTTGCATCAACTTTGAATTATGTCAATGAAAAAGGTTTTACTATAAAAAAGCGATTTTTCAAATATTATTAAGTGCTCAGAAAAAATGCAACAAACATTTTTAGAAATCCTTCGGTCAGTTTCAAGATATTAGTCGGGAAAAAAAGCCCTCCAAATTTCATCAATTTATCTCCGACCGTTTTCAAGTTATCGTGTTCACAAAAAAGCGTGACATCCACACATCCACACACACACACACACACATCCGGACAATTGCTTAGAACATTGTATTAGACATTTTTAAATTGGGGAAGGTTCAATTAAATGAATTAAAAATTTTGGAAAATGTTACCATTACAAAGCTTCCTCTATGAGGAAGCAAAAACAAAAAAATGTCTCGTATTTATTTTTAAAATTAAGATATAACAGAAATCCATTTTATCATGAATAATTTTATGCAAAATGAGCATGAAAAAGATTCAAAATTAAAAAATAGATTTCCAGACCACCTCACTTTTCGGCTCATTAGAGACAAAAATAACCAATTGAAAAAAGAGGGAGAAAAGGAGAAAAAGTCAACCAAAAAAACCAACCTCTCACTTTTTCTTTTATCCGTCTTTTTTATACTACCAAGGAACCAACATGTTTCGGAGTCAATTTAAACTCCCTCATCAGGGATTATTTATAGGAAACTACAAGGTATGACAAAAATATATTATTATGCCAATTGGAAAAATCAGAAAAATAATACCTGCCGATAAAAATAATATATATGTATGTATATGTGTACACTCCCATACACATATACAAACACAACACTAATCACTTTTCTTTAAAAAAGGATTAATTAATCAAAATTTTTCATTCATTAGTGAAAAATTGACAAAGGTATACAAACATTATTATTCTTAATAAGATTAGAAAAGAATTTAAAATTCAAAGAAATATTTTAAATTAAAAAGAAGAAAGATGGTTATTATGACCTGAATATTATTAACCCCGACACTGATTAAAAAAATTTTTTTTGAAAGAAAACTGTCACGAAAAATTGCGGAACTTTTTGTTTTAAATTTATATTGAAAAGGAACAACTATTTTAAATGAAAATATCGCTAACAAAAATTACGTGGTGAAGATTCAAAGAACCGAGGCAAACTAAATTTATTTTTCAACTCGAAAACTCTCAAAGCATGAAAAGATTTTAGAAATCGTTTCCTCCCATTTTTAAGAGAAAGAGAGGGAGAGAGAGAGAGAGAAAAGAAGAAAAGACCCTTTTTATTTTTATAGCTTTTCGGACAAGTGACATAGTTTTCAAGCGGTCCTCTCGAGATTAACCCAAAAATCATAAAATGCACATGTTACCAAAAATTTTTCTTACAGAATTGAGAGAAACACAAAATATAAGAAAACGTTCCAAAAATCATTATCAATTATTCAGAAATGAATACAAAAATAAGATATCCAATGTGATCTGAAAATAAAAGACATAAGTAAAAAAAATTTTTAGATAGAATATCCAGCATAAGATTATAACAAAGTACTCATTGGCACATAAGAAAAAATTATGCTCACATCTTGTGTATATGGCATCTTCCTCAGAATACCTTTGTTTATAGGCAACGAGGGCATAACAACTTATTTTTGATAAGTATCTGGGTAATATAAAAATAGTAAATTATGTACATCCTATTAGCAACCTTATCTTTGATAAGTACCAGGAAGACATTTTTTTTAAATATTTCAAATATATATCATGTATAAGTATAAACATTTATCCTTTTTTATATATATATATATAAAACCTGAAAATAACTTAATTATGAATATTAAAGATGGAAAAAGATCCTCGTGCCCAGATCTAATGTTTTTGGGTGATTCAATCCAATTCATTTAGATTATTACAATTTCACAAATAGGAAAAAGAAATAATCCAAAAATATTTCCTATATATTTCTAAAATTGCTATATTTAGTGCAAACTTATGTTAGTTAACAATTCAATAAAAAAATGTGACAAAAAATTTGATGGAAACTTGAGAATATTTTATGTGTATTTCTCACAAAATACGCCCAAATTTCATGCAAACGTGCGGACTCAGTGTGACACAAATTACATGCAAACGTTTCGCGCGCACAGCCGTTTGCATCCGGTTTGTTCGATTGTGCTCTGCAGACGTGCCGCCAGGGATATTTCTTTCATATCCCAGCTAACCTGTTACCATCCTGAAAGGTTCCTGAATGATCACATGTTATCAGAGGAATTGTTACTTGTATCTCAGTCTCCTAGCAGGTAACGGCATAATCGCCGTAGTTTACTAGGGAGGCTTGTTTGCAACCGTTCCCTGTCAGACTAGTAACATGGCGGTAACAGCCGGCAGCGATCTTCATTTATACATATACATTTTGGGTCTAACCTCTATAATGTAATTTCTTTTTCGTAAGGGTTCAGCTGATAAATATCTGTTTTTTTATAAAAGCTTTGTTCACATATTATCTCCCTTTTCTGGAACTTATTTATCGTTTAATTATGTTCCTTTCCAACATTTTTGCAAAAATATTCATAATTATAATTCCGAAACGATGTATATTTTGAGGTTAAGCTGTCATTGCACGTTGCGTTTCCAAACATCACTTTGTTACAAGCATGTGATTACAATGGCGGGATAATGTTACCTGCTTCGCTTGTAATTTGTTACTACTTTGAGTGGGAAATATATTGTCACTGGGTGACCAGCATGGAAGTCACCAGTGACTGGTTTTTTTAATCTTGTTACAATTATGTGACTATTCGGACTAGTAACTGTGTTAGCTGGGATAGGTCATACAATTTCAATAAATTTATTACTTAATATTTCAATAAGAGTGGCATTTGGCGCACAATGCGCGCCCATTCTTGCGCACATTTTTTTAAAAGTAAAAATTGTTTCACAAAGAAAACCGTTTATTTCAATGGAAAAATAAGGCACTTACCCTGGCGAACCGAACGAATGGAGCGGATACGCTACAGCGTATCCTTATAGTATCCACATCGTATCCTCTCCGTATAATGCAAGAAAAACTGATTAAAACAGAAAGATTAACATTTCACTTGTTGAAATTCGGATTCGACGTGAAATTTTGAGTTAAAATTTCAAAGAGTAATCTCAATAGTTTTTCTTGCAACATTAAAAACTTTTAAAAAATATAATACTTATCGATGACGTGCGCTGAAGGCGACTTCAAACGCATCGTCGTTCAGGAACAGTTAATAGGCGTTATCCGTCGACGATGCGTTTGAAGTCACCTTCAGCCCACGTTATCGATAAGTATTATATTTTTTTAAAGTTTTTAATGTTGCAAGAAAAACTATTGCGATTACTCCGTGACCTTTTAACGCAAAATTTCACGTAGAATCCGAATTTCAACAAGTGAAATGTTCATCTTACTTTTTTAATGAGTTTTTCTTGCATGACACGGAGAGGATACGATGTGGATACTGTGAGGATACGCTGTAGCGTATCCGCTCCATTCGTTCGGTTCGCCAGGGTAAGTGCCTTATTTTTCCATTGAAATAAACGGTTTTCTTTGTGAAACAATTTTTACTTTTAAAAAAATGTGCGCAGAACGTGCAACATCTTTTAAGCAAAAAGAAAAAAAAAGACAAACATTTGTGAAGTATTTTATAGATATAAAACTAACTATTTAAAAATGGAGTAGCGCTTGGTATGTAATGATTATTTGATGCTAATATTGACTATGCAAGGTGCGGACATTGAATTTTGAGGTTAGAGTTTGAGTCCAACAGTCTTATAATTAATTAATAATCTACTGTTTTGCATAGTTTACATTTCTGAATTTGCCTAAGCTAGTAAATAATTTATATTCAACTATTTACATAACGTAAGCAATAAAAATATTGTTAAAAATCATCAATTCTTAAATTCTCACACATTCTGTCATGTTCTCGGTTATATATTATATAACCCGAATTCAAATTCTCGGAAATTTAAGAACTCTATGAGAAAGTCCGCAAGTGGCGGATCTGCAATCGCGTGAAAGAGCCTTTAGTAGCAGTGCTGCCAACGCGGGCCCTCTGCACTACTGCGCATGCGATGCATAAGACGCTTCAATGGCTGCGTTCGCGCGCTTATTTGATATGTTAAAAATACCATTTTTTAAATTTATTATTAATAATAAAAAATAATGATATTTTAACATCTTCAAGTAGTACGTGGATGGGTTTTAATATATTCTGAGCATTAGGTCAGAAAATAAATTAAGCATTCAGTAAATAAAAAATATCATTTTATTTAATCAAATCTTTATTTATCTTTTTAATTATTGTTATCAATTTATGCATGTGAAATTTTGTGTATTGATTAAAATTGATATACAAATTTTGAAATATTCAATATACAGGGTGTCCCAGACTCAAGTGTCCGGACTTATATAGCTGTATAAACATTTAAAAAATACATCGAAAATTCCTTTTCCGAAAATAAGTTGAAGTTTTAGTTTTTAAGTTATTAAATATTTAAGCTGGACCAAACAGGAGCGCGGTATAAACAGTCGTACGTACGTGAGCGGGAGTCCAACGTAATGTAGTGAGTGCTGTTCTACCCTCGCTAACCCCACCTCGGCGCTCGCTTCAATAACACTACGTTGGACTGCCGCTCACGTACGCACGACTGTTTATACTGCGGTCCTGATTGGTTCAGCTTAAATATTTAATAACTCAAAAACTAAAACTTCAACTTATTTTTTTTTTAAAGAAATTTTAGATTTATTTTTCTAGTTTTTATATAATCAATAATTATTATATAAGATTCAAAAATCCTGAATAGGAAAATTCCCAAATAATAAAATTCTCGACAAAAAATTGCCGAATTATAAAATATCTGAACTAGAAAATTCCTGAATTGAAACGATTAAAAAATATTTTTTTAATAGATATTATTTATTTATTGAAAATACCATAATCAAATATTCTTATCAATGGGGGCCTTCCATAAATCTCGTGATGCGTTTTTCCTTTGATTAAATAAAGATGAAAATATAATTTTCCTGAAGTGAGAAAGGATACAACGATATAAACCAAAGAAAAACTCATCACGAGATTTATGGACGGCCCTAAAGATTAATTTTGTTTTAATGTTAATAGTTTATTAACATTATTGTTTGAATTAAAAATAACAATGAATGTATAAAAAAATTTTCAAAAAATTAATTCAAACACACGTGTGAACAAACTTTGCAGGATTCAACTCAGCATTGATTCATTTCTGAGTTTCTTTTTAATTTTTTTTAAATTAAAAGTTCGATTATTGCGGACGTTTTTCGTAATTTAAAAAAAATTAAATACTATGCACATTTAAAAACAAAATTGTTCATCCAGAAATACATTTTCTTCAATTATTGTTATTTTAAATTGAAACAATAATTTCCAAAAACTTTAAACATTAAAAGAATATGTTTCTTTGATGAAAATATTTGATTCTTTCATTTTGAATGATTGAATAATATTGATTTATGAAAAAAAAAACATTTTTTCAATTGTTTAATTCCGGGAATTTTATCATTCGGAAATTTTCTAGTTTGGATATTTTATAATTCGGCAATTTTCTGTCAGGAATTTCATTATTCGGGAATTTTCCAAATCGGGATTCTCATATTTCGTCAAGTTTATAATTTCGGGAATTTTCCGATACAAGATTTTTGAATTTCGGCAATTTTATAATTTCAGGAATTTTATTATTCAGGAATTTTCCAATTCGGAAATTTTACAGTGGCCGGAACTTTATTTTTCTAGATTTTTCAGTCGTCCCTTGAAATCTTTGAAAATCGTTGTATTTTTCGCATCTTGAAAAGGAACTAAAAACCAGTTCGAAGCTCGTCGATACTATATTATCAAAAATAAATTTAACATCTACGCTGATAATGAAAAAGAATATATCGACGCCTCCATTCAATATGAGTCTATGTGCTGACAGCGCCCTGTATGAGACTATTCCCTATGCTTATACACAGCGCATAGTCTCATACACGGCGCTGTCAGAACGTAGACTCATATTGAATGGAGGCGTCGATATTATCTTTTACTTAATACACTTTTTTGAAAATTTAAAAATAAATTCGACTGAATTTCTATTTAATATTTAACTTTTATAGAATTTGAATTACAATTTCTCGATAAATAAATGTTAAATATCGCAAAATGTACCTGTAATAAAATTTTGTATATATTTTAATTAATATACAAAATTTTAAATGCATAAGTTAGTAACAATACAAAAAATATAAAAAAATTACATTAAACAAAAAGGATCTTTTTTATTTACTGGATACTCATTAATTTTGAACCTAATGCTCAGTAGTAGTAGTATACCATTAAGCCATTTCCCTTTCAGGGTAGGCGTGACACTTCCCGATTCGGATATTATTTTTTGTTTTTAAAAAGCTATTTACTTAAATAATAAAATTATTACAAATTTTTTTTAAATTGATTTAATTATCTAATTGAATAGCTTTTAGAAAATAAAAAATAATGTGCAAATCACGAAGGAATAATAAGAAGACTGAACTGCCATGGACAACTTTTTCGAATCTGATAGAAGCAACGGTACCGTAAGTGCCAGAACTGTAGGGGATCGTTCATATACTACGTTACGCATTTTTCTTTTGTTTATATCGTTCTATCATTTTCAACTTCACGGAAATTATATTCTCATCCTTATTTAAACAAAAGAAAAACGCGTAACGTAGTTTATGAACGATCCCTAAGTAATAATCACTCTTCACTCAGTGCGCAAGCGCCATGTGTCCTCTTCTCACGCACAGTAAAATGCGAGTGCGACAGTTTTTGAAAATAAAGTATGTTTATCAGGTTATGCGAGTTTGCTTTCTTTTGTTACCAGCAAAAGTTTTTCGAGCTGTCAAGTAAAATTAGTCTGTAAAAGGTGTAAACTATAATAATTAATGCTTTTGGTTAAGTGAATACATAATAAAGTCAAGTGTGTTTCATAAGATTGCGGTAATCAAAGAAGTTCGTTATGAAAGTGGTAGGTATAGATTGCAATTCCAATTGCAAAATTGCATGTATATACGATTTCATTAAATTTTATACCTACCACCCTAATAGCACGGAACGTTCCTGGAACGTTCCGCGGGCACCTTTGAAACGTTCCATCGGAACGTTCCCGGAACGTGTAAAATGTCCGCCCCTTGGGAACGCTCCACTGGAACGTTCCACTGGGACCTGAGGGGAACTTTCCATTATTGTTATTTTTAACAACGATTATCTCGTAAATCGTAAGAGATAGGTAAAAATGGATGTCATTTTTGAATTTTGAGTACCGCACATACTACACTATAATATGATATCCATATCATAAACTGACATCGATTTTGACCTCTCACTTACGGTTTACGCGATATTTATTGGTAATAATAACAATAACGTTAATTTATGTTTGGAACGTTCCAGTGGAACGTTCTCAAGCGGCGGACATTTTACACGTTCCGGGAACGTTCCTGGAACGTTCCGAAAGTTCCCGCGGAACGTTCCGGGAACGTCCCAGGAACGTTCCGTGCTATTAGGGCACTTTATTAATTCACTTCTTTCATAACCGCAATCTTATGTCACTCACTTAACTAAAAGTATTTGTTATATTATACATCACACACACTCATTTTACTTGAAAGCTCGTAAAACTTTTGCCGGTAGCAAAAAAAAAAGTCGCATCACCTGATAAACATAGTTTCCCTAATAGCACGGAACATTCCGGGAACGTTCCTCGAACGTTCCGCGGGCACCTTCGGAACGTTCCAGCGGAACGTTCCAGGAACGTTCCAATGGGACCTGAGGGGAACTTTCCATTATTGTTATTTTTAACAACAATTATCTCGTAAACCGTAAGAGATAGGTAAAAATGGATGTCATTTTTGAGTTTTGAGTACCGCATATACTACACTATAATATGATATCCGTATCATAAACTGACATCGATTTTGACCTATCACTTACGGTTTACGAGATATTTATTGATAATAATAACAATAACGTTAATTTATGTTTGGAACGTTCCAGTGGAACGTTCCTGGAACGTTCCCAAGCGGCGGACATTTTACACGTTCCGGGAACGTTCCTGGAACGTCCCGCTGGAACGTTCCGAAAGTTCCCGCGGAACGTTCCGGGTACGTCCCAGGAACGTTCCGTGCTATTAGGGTTATTTTCAAAAGCTACCTGCCCGGTAACAAGGAGTTCATTGGAACGCATTGGATCGTTTCAATGCGTTTTAATTGCATTTTTGTCTGAATGTTTATTAATGCGCAAGGCGCAATGAAACGCATTAAAATAAAAACTTAAAATGAACAGCATTAAAAGGCATTGGCATGAATGTGAAGTTAATGAAAGGGCATTTAATGGCATTGAAATGAAGGAAACTGAGTATATGCTACATAACGGAATAATTATGAAAAAAGCAAACTAAACAATTTAAAAAAAAAACTTTTTTATATTTATAAAAATTTAGGACCAGACAAACGTTTCTTAGTGCTTCTCATTTGATTTCCCAAATTTTCAACTCGATATCGCGTTTCGTGTGAACGTAAGTTGGTTTTGAAAAAAAGGTTGAGGTTATGCTCACATGGCCTTAAATTGAAAAGCTTTTCAACTTACCCGCTGATTTTAATATTACTCCCTCCTGTATGTCGGCCTTTCCGCCGTTATTCAGAGAGACGAGGATGTGGTATTTTTTCGTTGGCGAATGCTTCGCGGCATCACATTTTTTATTCTTGACGTATGAACTTTTGTTGAAACGTTTCGCGAGAGTAAAAGCACATACGCGAACATCTTGCAGTTATCACTAAAAAGTATCAAAATGCGAGAATGTTCCACAACGAAATACAATGACCATGCTCAATTTTCGGCTACTATATTACTTTCGCGTCTGTTCCTCAGTTCCTATATGGCTCCTATTCTTCTTAAATGGCATTAGCCTTGTCAATGCAATCTGCCGCAGAAGGCATTGTATGGCATTCAACTGAAAAGATCTCGAAACGGCATTGAATGGCATTAACCCGATTCAATACTTTGTGTCATGAAAGACATTGTATGGCATTCAAGTGGGTGGCTCGGCGAACCGCATTAAATGGCATTAACCCAACCCAGATGAAAATTCCTGTACAGGAACCTCGGAGGATCTTGCACATGTTCCTGTACATGAAACTGCACACGAACCTGTACAGGTAATCTTGACGGTTCCTGTGCAGGAATTTGGCGAAGGAAACTGTACATGATCCTGGAAAGGAACCTGTATACAAGCTAACCTTTGAATGGTCCTGTACAGGTTCCTTCACTAAGTCAATTGAGGTGTGGGTTCATGTACAGGAACATGTTCATGATCCTATACACGAACCTGCATAGGAACTAATCCGCGAGGGTTCGCTGGTGGCTTGGCTCTCTCGATAGTGAGTTGGTTCTTAAAGGGAATAAAAGGAAGGCAAGTTCATAGCTGTAAGCGACATCAGTTTTCGCAATGGCTTTCTGTAAAGGACCCTATACGTGTTTCTGTACAGGATCCTTCCAAAGGTTCCTTTGACGGCTTTCTGTAAAGGATCCTATACACGTTTCTGTACAGGCACCTGTACAGGACCATTCAAAGGTTCCTTTGTCGGTGCAGGTTCCTTTGCAGGATCATGTATAGTTTCCTTCGCCAAATTCCTGCACAGGAACCGTCAAGATTACCTGTACAGGTTTGTGTGCAGGTTCGTGTACAGGAACATGTACAGGATCCTTCGAAGTTCCTGTACAGGAATTTTCAGCTGGGAATTCAATACTTTGTGTCATGAAAGGCATTGTATGGCATTCAAGTGGGTGGCTCGGCGAAACGCATTAAATAGCATTAACGCCAATTCACTTAACAGTATTACCATGACGTCAGTTTAATGCCTTTTCATTTGTGCGCATTGAAAATGATTGGAACGAGACAAGATTCAAGCCATAAAACGCATTTAATGGCATTTCGGACAAAAATGCAATTAGTACGCATTTCAAGGCATTGAAGTGTCTACTTTTTTAAATGCCATTCTATGCGTCTCAATGAACTCCTTGTTACCGGGTGACTCGCACTTTTCTGTGCGTGAGAAGAGGACACGTGGCGCTCGCGCACTAAGTGAAGAGTTATTATTACCAGAGATGAGGTGGGAGATTGCCGATCTAATGGAATAAGAGAATGTGAAAAACATGCGCTGATAACTGCGCCCTCTTGGCGGATGGAACTAAGAGTTACTTTAAAGATGCACGTTGCGGGTCGGTAAATGATGAAAGTTAGCAATTTCTAAAATGATACTCGAGGAGTTACCATTAGCACAAACTGCAAACTGCACAATTATTTACCACCAGAGTCCATTATTTTTATTTATTATATTCAGATTATGTTACATTACGTTGTTTTTTATTAAAAGTGCAGAATTAAGAGCAAAATTGTAATAATTAAGAACCAAACGTTATTATAATGTTAGACAATTACTTGACAATTAAAGAAAGTTACATACCCAGAAAACAGACGTATTAAATTGTTTATAAATATACTCAAACAAATGAGTGAGTGATTAAACAAAAACATAATAATTTTTCTTTGTTCAAATAATTTAATTAAAAATTTGAGTAAGAAAAAATAGTTCATTATTTGACCGAATCCATTTCAAATCAGGCAGGTTCTACACTTGAAGTTGCAAAATCTCTCAGGGACAAAATATCTTGTTTTTTAGAGGAAATTAGGCGATACATATTTTTGAGATTCGTGAAAAAAAATTTTTTTACAGAGTTATGCGTATTTGAATTTTTGTCTTTGTTTAAAAAAAAAAACCTAATTTTTTCTTTAAACTCGTATAACTTTTGAACTAATTGAGATATTTACGATTTCTTTTCAGATTCTGGTAGTGCATTTCTCAAAAAACCCACACTTATATTTTTTGCCAATTTTTTGTTGAATTTGTACTATCATAAGGAAAATACCTTGTGAGTTTAATGCGGGCTAAATAACTTTTGTGGCCAGTAGAATTTTTTTTCATAAAATCGAATTTTCGCATTTTTCTTGAAAACAACAACAGCTAAAAAAAATGTTGAGAAAATAGGTTAAACATTTAAAAAAGTTCTCTTACGCATTTATGATATCTTGTACTGCAACTTCAAGTGTAGAACCTGCCTGATTTGAAATGGATTCGGTCATTTATTTATATTTGAAATTTTGTCTCAAAAATATATATACGATTGAACATATTTATAATATAAATTATTTATATTATATATATATATATATATAATTATGTATATTATACATTAACCGACATTAATGATTTCATTGGCAAAGCAAGGTATGAAAAAAGAAGAGGACATGTTTGTTAGATCTTCAAAAGAGAATAATTAATTTTTATTTCTTGTCTTTTTAAAGCGTGACTTTTCAAGCGGGCTTTTTTTCCAAAATGAATCCTATTTTTGTGCTTGTCCGAAGGTATTCGTTTTTTATTCTTGCCGTTCAATTTTTGTTTAAATTTCTAAGAATATTGTCAGTCACAGTCCAAATGTATTTATTTTTTATTCTTGCAGCCTGTTTAAGTTAACTGTCTATTGATTAAGTCTATTAATTAATATTACGAATTTACTGCAACATCAATATTGTGTAAATCAAAGTTTCCAAATTAGTGATTTTATTTCATGATACAATTTTTTCCAAATGTTTCTAAACATTATTGATAACAGAAAACATTTTAATTGCAAAGGATTTTTTTAATATTAGGAAATAATTCTGCTCTTAAAATTTTGCTACTGCAGTATACAATTTGTAAACTTTTTCACACCGGTAAATATATCATATTTTGCGAAATGTGTAAACTGTCGGTACCGGAAACCAAAATAGTTATCGGTACCGATAATGAGATTTCCGGGAAAATTTTCAATGATTGAGATTTTATTTTAAAACGCACGAAACAGGATCTAGGAGATTTTAAAACAATTGAAAGATTTTTTAAGAAAACTGAATTATTTCAAAAGATATTTAGAATTTTTGAAAAGGTGTTAACATAAATTAAAATTTGAAAAATTTCAAACCATTTCAAACCAAGCGTACACTTTTGAGTATATCGAAAAAAAATTAGAAGCTTTTTAAGAATTTTGAAAGAATAAAAAAATTTTCTTAAGATTCCTCTGAAAATTTCTACAAATCTCTAAGGTTTTAAGGCAATTTTTAAATTTTAATTTTTCAGCTTAAAAATTAGTTATGAATCTTAGAAATTTTGAAGAGATTAAAAATATTTTAAAACTTGAATTGTTTTTCGAAAATTTATAAAACATTTTTAAATTTCTTCAAATCTTCCATGAGTACTGAACATCTTTTAAGCTGAAATATTTTGCAAATCCCGTAAAATAAAAAAATTATATCAAACTTTTCTAGATTTTTTTCGACATATGTGAGATCTTCAAAAATATTTTTTAATATCCTCCGAAATCTTACGAAAATGTATTTATATAACTTTGAAAAGAAACTGATAATGCTTGATTCCTTGTTATCAAATCTCGGAATGTGGTTCTATCTCGAATTTAAGTGCCCAACAACTTTTAATAAATTAATAGTTATTTGAAATTTTTATTTTGTATTAAGAATTATTCTAATTGGAGAAAAAATTAATTTGTTTAACTCTACAGCTTTTCCATAGTCTGCCGAAATTGAAAGCCCTAGATTTTTTAAAACTTTTTTTTATCTTTTTGTTTTTTTATTTGGTTTTTTTGAAGGTTGACGCTAATAACTCAGTTATTGGTATAAAAAATGGGGAAATGTGAAAAGTGTTAAAAGCTAACAGAACATTAGACACTTTTTAAATTAATTTATTTAATTTTAATCAATTTATTTACTTAATTTAAGTTTAAGTAAAGACCATTTAATTAGATAATATAAGAAGTGTCCAAGAAAGCAGTTTTAAAGAGCTGCTCTGCTATTTTTATTTCATTTGTTTGGGGAAGTATATTTCTTGGAAATTCTCCGCCGGTTCTACGAAGTAGAAGCGTAGAGGTGACAAGAATTGAGGATTCCCCTCCGCCCTACCAATGTCATTTCACTACATCGTGCGAATTCAAAACAAAACCGCACTTTGGAATTTTTTTTCGAAAAATTCTTTGTAAAAAATTTTGTTTTTCAAAAATTTTTTTCAAACAAGTTTTTTTAAAAGTTTTTTTCAAAATTTTTTGTTTCATATAAAGTCATTTCAAATATTTCTTTTCAAACCAATTTTTTTTTAAAAAAAGTTTTTCAAGAAATTTTTGTTTACAAAATTATTTCCAAACTTTTATTTGCATACAATTTTTTTCAACAAATTTTTTGTATTCAAATTTTTTTTGCAAAAATCAAAAATATTTTGTTTTAAGATTCTGTTAAGACTTAAATTAACGTCTTGATAGGCTGCACTTTCACTAATTTTTTTGGTGTTAATTTTAATAACTTGAAAGAAGTTTCCTTAAAATATTTCGGATTTTTCTTTTAAAATTTTTTAAATCTTCAGAAATATTGTCTAAGCATTATTTTTTCCAAATATAAATTATTTTCAATTTTTAATCCATTCAATTGTTAAATTATTGTTAAATCTTTTCAAAACTTTTAAACCTTCTTATTATCTTTTAAAATGAGTCAATTTTTTCCTAAATTTTTAAAATTTTGAAAACTTTAAAGAAGTATCCTTAAAATATTTCAGATTTTGATTTCAAAATTTTCGAAATCTTTTGAAATATTCTCCAAGAATTAATTGTTCGAAGTAAAAAACATTTTCCATGTTTTATTCGTTAAATTTTTAAATTAGTTATAATTTTTTTCAAAACTGATTAGCCACGTATTTATTTTTTTAAAAGTGTCAAATTTTTCCAACATTTCTTTTTTCAAATTTTGAAAAATTTGAAGAAGTTTCCTTACAATATTTTGGATTTTAATTTTTAATATATACAGTTGAATTTTCTATAAAAATGAATTTTGAACAATGATATTTAGGAATTCTAGAAGCGTTAAAGTGAGTCAAAATATTTTGAAACTTGAAAATATTTACTAATATTTATAAAATATTTATGAAAAACAATGAATTTTCAAGAAATAGTTGAATTTTCTATAAAAATGACTTTTCAACTAAGAAGATTAATTTTGAACCAATAACAAATATAATAATTACATTTTTAACCAAAAACAACGAATTTTGAAAAAATAGTTCAATTTTCAATGAAAAATTTAAAAAAAAGGGCATTTTTAACCAAATAGTTGAAATTTTCTACCAAAACACAACGAAATTTAAAAGTATATAGTTAAACTATAGTTAAACTAATTTTCATGAAAATTTTTTAATTTTCTGCTATTTTTGCCGTGACGTATTAAAATAATTGTTAAGACTTTGATTAATAGTATTTTAAGTTAACCTTTGAATAACAAAAAATCTAGAATTTTTCTTTTAAATTCCATGCATCTTGCAACTTTAAGAGATATTTAAAAGTATTAAAGAGATTCAAAAATAATTTATGACTACAAAAGATTTGTTTTTAATTAAAGCAAAATATAGAATTTTTGTTTTCAAAAAAATTTCTCAAGATTTGAAAACATTTCAAAAGATTTCTATAAATTCCGAGAAAAAATCCGAAATAAGTTGGAAGAATACTTAAATTTTCAACCAATAAACAACGAATTTTCAAAAAAAGTTCAATCTTCAATAAAAAAAAGGAATTTTTAACATATACAATTAATTTCCTTTTAAAAAACAACAAATTTAAAAAATACATAAATTTAAATTTTCAATCACAAAAATGAATTTTTTTCAAAAATGTACATTTTCTTCTCTTTTTTTTAAAATCTTCTCAATATTAAAATTATCTTTTTAAGTTTCAAAACTATATTTCAAATGAGTTGAAATTTTTCCTGATTTTTTTCTAATAGTTAAAAAAAAATCAGGAAAAATTTCAATAATTGTGCAAAATTATAAAAATTGCCTTGAAATCTTGCAGAATCTTTTTTAACAATTTTATTATACTTTTTGAAATGTTTCAAAATGTTTTGGAATATTCGATTAAAATTCATTTTTCAAAATAAAAAATTATGCTGCAAACATGAACTGATTGATAAAAATATTTTGGTGTCAAAAATAATTCTTTTATTCTTAAAATATTTTTTTTAAACTCTTTACTATTGTTTTTATAATATTTATGCATATTCAGGGTTAAACTATTCAAAAAAAAGGAATAGAAACAAAAAAAAATTTTATAATGTACCAGGACGTGAACCCATGACGAGAGAGTTTGCAGTCTGCAACTTAGACCATTGCTCCATCGTAGCTTGCTCGATTTTCCTGTAATTCAAACCGATGTTTCTTTCAACGAGTGCACGAGTTTCTTTCAACCCTTTTTTCTCATAAACCGTTTTCTATCTAAGTAAACGGTTTCAGCTTTTTCCATCTCAAATTAAGCCCTCTTCGCTCACAAAACATGATTAAAATCCGTGCCCCCGTCACGCGCACTCCCCTTGTAATAAAATTAATTTTAAACCAATAACAAAACAAATAGAATAGTTACATTTTCAACCAAAAACAATGAATTTTGAAAAAATAGTGCAATTTTCAATCAAAAATTTTCAACAACAAAAAAAGGAATTTTTAACGAAGTAGTCGAACTTATTTTCGACACAAATTCTTAATCTCCACCATTTATCGCTGCAGCGTATGAAAATAATTATTAAGACTTTGATTAATAATCTTTGAAATTAATTTTTTGAATAAAAAAAATGCAGTCATTTTTTTCAAAATTTCATGATTTTTTCAATTTTCCAGAACTTTTTTTGAAATGTCGTGACTCTTTCAGGTCTTCTAGGGTTTGTATAAAAAAAAATAATGAATAACTTATTCATAATTATTTTAGATCAAATTATGCTTCAATAAATTTTGCCAATTTCAACGAACGATGTCTTTTTGAGGAAAATAAAAAAAATTTCTTAAGATTTTACGATTTCCGGGAAACAGTGAAATGAAATTTTGGTTAAAAAATTATATATAATTTTATATATAATAAAATGAAATAACATATATAATAGATTAAAAAATAAAACTTAAATATAAACTATAGCGGACCCGACAGACGTTGCCCTGTTGTCCTAATTTATAAATAAAAAATTAATTAAATAAACAGTTTCCAGTGGACTCAATTGTGAATCTAAACCATTTTTGAATCCACTGGAACACACATAAAAAATTTCATCAAAATCGGTCCAGCCGTTTAGGAGGAGTTCAGTCACATACACACGGACAGAAGA
>CAKNYM010050719.1:37553-60569 GCA_932195095.1 Andricus curvator
CTTCGTCTCTCCTACCAAGAGTCTCTACTCTACTCTAAGAGTTCGGGTGGTGGTAAATTCGGACGTCATAGAATAGAATTTACCACCACCCCGAACTCTTAGAGTAGAGTAGAGACTCTTGGTGGGAGAGACGAAGCGAGCGATCCACACGTGTTGAAAGAGCTGGACTCGAGAAATTTTCCCTTGCTGCGGACCCCTGTTCTACTGGCCAGGGAAATGATTTCTTTTTTGTCTTGATCGTCTTTTTGATATAAAAGGCTCTTAAGGCATAATCACTGGCATCGGCCTCTTAATAAAAGTATATCTTTGGGTCTAAGACCGCTCGCTCTTATCGCCTTTCCTTCCTCGCTTCGCCTCGCACGCATGTCCCTACTTTCTCCCTTTGCCTCGCATTGCCAAACTGCCTCCGCTGCTAATGCTAATACTTATCTACTATTTACAATATTTACAGTTCACTGATATCTACTTCCTCTCCTATTTACAATATTTCCTTCTCCATTCCTCTGCCTCCTTCTTCTCCATCTTACCCAACACCCCCTTCACCCATGCTACTGCCCTTTTGTCCCCCCTTGCATGCATCAATACCTCCATGCTTATCCCACTCCTTTCCACCTCCAGGCACTCCTCTAACCATTGCTCCACTCTTACATCACCCTATCCGCACAGTTCACACATCCTCTTCTCCCTAGAAAGCCAGAACCTATTAAAACCCTCCATGCGCCCTCGTCTCATCCTCGCTATATGCTCTTCACTTCCTTTCTCACACAATTATTGCGATCTCTCCCTTGGCATAATCCACCCATAGTTCCCTTTAAATCTTGACTCTCTTATTCTGTCCTCCTCTGCTGCCTTCTCTCTCTCCATGCCCAGGGTGTCTAGCGTCCTGGAAATTCTTGAAAATTTGGAAAAGTCCTTGAATTTGTTTTTACCTGGATAAAACCTGGAAAAGTCCTTGAATAATGCTCATGGTCCTGGAATTTTTATTCCCTTAAAGAAAAAAAAAGTTTTTTGAACTTGTTCTTTGCTTTATCATTACGTATAATGATCTTCGAATTTATCATAATTGCCATCTGTGGAGGATTACAATCACTGAGGCCGGGTAAAGTGCTTCGCGCAAGTGCAAAAATGACTTCAAAATCAGCCAATCAGGAGACGTTTCTGTCGCACTTCTCCGAATCGATGCATCGATGTCTGCACCAACTCGCCAACTATGCTTTCTTTTGTTTCGTTTTTGCGTGTCCGTTCTCCTCGTGCAATGAATCAGTGTTTTGAAAATGTATTGATTATTATTAGGTAAGTAAAAGTAAATGTAATCAATTTAATAAATTCTATGCATTGAACACTAAAGTTGTTTTATCGGCATTTACTTTAAAAAATATAATGTGAAACAATACTAACTTAAAGTTGCTAGCCGGTAAAACCCGTAAAGTTAACCTCAAAGCCATATTTTAAGTAAATTGTTCTTATAAATAGAACTTTTAGTTAATTTTTAAAAACTTTCAAAATAGATGAGAAATATTCGCAAAATTTAATTATAGATACTTGCAGTTACAATTTTGTTTTAAAAACATGAAAAAATACGTATACAAAAGTTTGAGGTTATGATAATTATATTCTCATAATTGTAGCAGATATGATGAAAAAAAAGTAAGGTTAGAATAGTATTTACTCGAAATAAAGGAACATTCGAGTAATTTTAAATTGAAAATGTACATTTTCAGGGTGTCTACTAACCGGGATATAGCCGGGAATTCAAAAAACGGAAATTAACCGGGAATACAACTGCTAACCGGGAATCACATTTAAAGTTTTCGAAAATGTGATATTTTTCAATAATCGTGATAAAAAGATGAAGAAATTGAAGAGTTGTAATAAGTATGGTAAAAAAAGTACTTAGAAATTGCTCTCAACAAATGGTTATTATTATCAAGATATAGTTTGTTGCGCAGACCTTGTTAATTTGAATGCTTTCATAATGTTTTTAATATATTTAAAAATATCTATTTTTAAAAATAAATGTTACGTTATATTTTTAAAATTGGGACATATAGATTAGTGATATTTTTTATAAAATGATTTGAAATCTTTTGAAATACTTTTGAAATCGTTTTGAAATGATTTACAAACTTTGGATATCTTTGACATTTTTTTAAATGTTTCTGGAATGATTTAGAATCGTTCTGAAATCATTGAAACCTTTATGAATCTTTTTGAAATGATTTACAATCTTTTTGAATTTCTTTTGAATCTTCGAAATCTTTGCGTAATCTTAGAAAGCGTCTGAAATTAAAAAAAAATTGAAATATTTGTGAAATTTTTGCGTAGTCTTGGAAACCTTCTGAAATTTTGTAAAATCTTTTTAGATTAACTTTTTAAAATGTTCTGAAATGATTTACAATCTTTTTAAATATCTGTGAAGTTCTTTAAAACTTTGGAAATCTTTCTGAAATAATTTAAAAATTTTGAAACTTTTTGCAATCTTTGAAATCTTTGTGAAATATTGGAACCTTTGAAATGTTTCTGAAGTATTTGAAGTCTTTGATATCTTTCTGAAATCTTTGAAATCTTTTGAAATCCTTGAAACCTTTGAGAATGTTTCAAATTTCTGTAAAATTGTGGAATCTTTGAAATATTTTTGAAATCTTTATGAAGTCATTGGAATCTTTTAAATCTATGTGAAATTTAAAAATATTTGGAATCTTTCTGAAATCGTTCGAATCTTTCTGAAATCTTCGACATTTTTGGTGCGAAATCTTAGAAATCTCCTGAAATCTTATTAATTATATCCTAGATTTATTTGAAACAATCTTTGAAATCTTATTGAAATCTTGGAAATCTTCTGAATATATATACCATTAAACCATTTCCCTTTCAGGGTAGGCGTGACACTACCCGATTCGGGTAGTGTTTCTAGGTTTTTCTTGTAGTTATAAATAACTACAAGTGTGGGCTCACCACACCCACGATGTGCCAACAGCACTCATGTCAGTATTCTTGAATGGTCACCCATCCATGTACTAACCGCGTCCAACGCTGCTGAACTTCAGTGATCTGACGAGAACTGGGTTTTTCAGCGTGGTATGGCCGTTGAATAATATCTAATAATTATTTACCAATTAGAATACCAAAAGAAGTAACCAAAGATATGTTTATAAAAAAGAGGTCATGTTAAGCAAATCTGGGCAGATAGGTAAGACATCAAAATTGTATTATATTGTTTTGTAAGTTTTAGATACCATAAATTACATAAAAATATGATCTTGTTTAAATATAATAATAAATTGCAATGCGATTTGATATTCACAATCGGGAAAAACCGGGAATTTTGTGGGCAAACATTAGTAGACACCCTGATTTTCTCTCAAATTGGCATTCATGCGCTTCGATAGCAATAGTGCTTTAAAGGATATTCATTATTTTTAAGTGCATCATTATTCATCAGTTTCTATAACTAATACATTTTTATAACATGGATTTGCAAATAAATGTTTTGTGAATTTTTAACAGATGGAGGTATATTGAAAAATATGCAGCAATAATTAACAGTCGGTACTATCACATTGTTGATGAACTTTAGTGCAAGCAAAGATCCTTTAGTAAGTAAAAAATAGAACTGCTGAAAGATGTTAAGTGCTTTTTTTATAATATTTTAACGTGACAAACCTATATTTTTGGCTTTTATTTATACAAATTTATGTGAACCAAGAAATGTCTTGTTTTAACATCTTTTTTAAAATGTATTTTAATATTTCTGGGTATATAAATTCAACTATTTTTGTTGTAGAAATCAAAACCATGCCAAAGAGTAACAGAAAGTGCAGTTATACTGAAGATTATAAAATAGTATTACCTTGGGTTAAAGCAGTACCAGCAGACAAATTTTCTGTTCTGTGCACCTGGTGTTGTACAACTATTCGCATTGATAACATGGGGAAGTCTGCCCTTGAAAGTCAGGAAAAGGGAAAGAAACACAAGGCAAAAGAGACTGCTTGTAAGTTAAATTTGCCGATGTTTAACACAGAGATATCAAGTGATCAACAAGCACATCGACCAGTATTCTTCAAGTCGCTTCTAGTTCTACGAATATCATTCAAAAGTCTTCTGATTTTAATCCCGCCTGTAATAACTGTTCTGTACACTGTAAGTTAGGTGATAATAGTACAAAGAGTTTCTTTCCGTCCGATGATGTAACAAAAGCAGAGATATTTTGTTGCTTGAATGGAGTGATGCGCCACAGCTCTTTACGCGACATTGAATCAAATGTTTCTATATCTAAAGTTATATTTCCAGACAGTGAAATTGTGCAAAAGATTAAACTAGGGAAAGATAAAGCGTCGTATGTAATTGTTTATGGAATTGGTTCCTACTTCCTTAAAGAATTACGGGATATACCTAAACAATGCGATGTGATAGCTGTAGGATTTGACGAATGTTTAAACTCTGTTAGTCAACGAAACCAAATGGATTTCGGAATCCGTTATTGGGATAAGGTCAACGACGTTTCGACCAGATACTGGACATCCGCTTTCTTAGGTCACATGACTGCTAATGATTTAACGCAATCTTTTGAGGATAAATTACCAAAGGAATTACGAGACAAAATAATTCAGATCCCTATGGGCGGGCCAAATATAAATTTCAAGTTTTTTAATGACTTACAATCGGATTTCTCGAAAAATGAAAATCGGTTACTGCTTAATTTAGGTTCTTGTGGCTTGCATGTAGTGAATGTAGCATTTAAAACTGGCATAGAGAGTACAAACTGGGTACTTATTAGTTTTTTGCGAGCGTTGTACAATTATTTTAAAAACAAATCTGCCCGCCGAGCTGATTATACAGCTGCATCTGGTTCCTTGCAATATCCACTCAAATGTTGTGGAACACGTTGGTTAGAAAATCCTGATGTAGCCTCACGAACGCGTGAGATATTGCTAAATGTGAGACTATATGTGGAAAAGGTGGAAAAAGAAAAACGCATTCCGAAACCCAAAAGTTTTAAGATAATTCTCGAGAATCTAGAAGACAACTGTTAGAAGCAAAATTAACATTTTTTGAAGCTTTTGCTGGCGATCTCCAACCTTTTCTTACGATGTTCCAGTCAAATGAACCTTTGATTCCCTTCCTTTTTAATTAACTATTAAATGTCTGCCAGACCATTCTTATGAAATTTGTAAAAGAAGAAGTTCTAGAAAAACAGATCTAACGAAGTTGGACTTCAAACTAGAAGCTAATTTAATACCAGAAAACAAGGTGAATGTCGGGCATGCTACTAGAAGAGTTTAAGGCCGCGTTAAAGGAATTTCTTCTGCGGATATTCTCCACTTTAAAAATGATTGCCGAAAAATTATGCAAACTTGTTTTGAAAAAATCATGGAAAGATCTCCATTAAAATACCCAATGGTGAAAGCAGTGTCTTTTTTGGATCCCGATTTGTCATTTTTGCAAAAATGTTGCTCAGAAACGTTTGGATACGGCTCTGAAAATATTTGTTGATAAAAATCTAATGTCAGGAACATAAGCTGATAAAGTACAGCAAGAATACACACAGCTTCATTCTTTACCTAGCACTGTAGAAAAGTTAAAAAACTACCATTGTGTGTCAGACAAACAAACACTTGGATCATTTTTAGACAGGCTTAATTACAGCGCACAAGCCAGGAGGCTACGAGAATTTATTTTCGTTCATTAAAAGCATTTTAATTGTCTCACATGGTAATGCCGCTCTTCAAAGCGGGTTTTCAGTCAATAAACAGATGTTAGTCGAAAACCAAAAAGAAAAATCGCTAATTGCCCAAAGAATGATTTTTGATTCTGTAAAATCTAGTGTAGAGAATGTCGAAGATTTCATTATAACGAAACCTCAAATCCTTTCTGCACGCAATGCACACGGTTCGTATACAGAAGATCTCGCCAAAGAGAAGGAAGAAAGGGATTCCATAGCAAGAAAGAAAGCTGAACGAAAAAAGACTGCTGAAGCTGTGAATAACTTAAAGTTACAAAAAAAGAAAGTTATGGAAGATGCGTTTAAAGAAAGTGCGCGCATAGATGACGAAATATTATTATTGAAGCGTTTAAGACACTTTCCGTTTCTAATCAGTATTGTAATACTGAAGTTTAATTATAATTTATAAACAATTATGTAAGTTGCGAATTATACTAATTTTTTAATAAAGTTCATTGTAATAATCCAAAAAATGTACCTGGCATAATCTATTTTTTGTCCTGGAAAACCTGGAAAAGTCCTGGAATTTTTTTTGAAGAAGCAGTAGACACCCTGCGATGCCGTTTTTCTTAACCATCTCATATGCCTTCACTAACTCTCTATCCACCACGTGCTGCGGGACGCAGATATTGTCGATAGTGCTCCTACCCGCCCAAAACTCCGTCTGCGTCTCCGGCAATATTCCTTTCCCCTCGACATCTTTCCGCAGCCTCTCCGCCATCACCATCGCGTATACTTTGTACGCCGTATTCTAAGCTTAATCACTCTATAATTGTCCTGTCTATCCCTATCTCCTTTCTTATACAGTGGTACTATTAACCCCTCCCTCCACACTCCTGGAAATCCCTCCCCCTCCATACTTTCTTCACTACCTCCTTCAGCCTCTCCCTAACTTCTTGTGTACTAATGAGCCACGCTTCATTCTCTACTCTGTCCAGCCCTGCTGCCATTGACCTTCTTAACTTCCTTATCTGTTTCTCTATCTCCTCGTCATTCAACTCCTCCATCTCTGCCTCTCCCGTTATTCTAGTCCCACCATCAATCTTCCTTGAATCTGAGCCCTGCAATGATTCTTTAAAAAACTCCCCCCACTCCTCACTCCCTATCTTCTCGCTTATCCACACTCGACGCTTCCTAAAACTATTTATCATCTCCCACACGTTCCCCTCTGTCTTAGCACTTCCGAACTCTGCTTCCAGATCTTTCTCCTTTTCCTGTTCTTTATCAATCTAAACCGCTTCCTCATTTCTACGTACTTCTCCCTTGTCACAGTTCCCTCTTTTCACTTCTTGTACTTCCGCTTCACCTTCCGCTTCACCTTCCTTTTCATATTTTTACTTTCCCTATTCCACCATGGCTTCAACATTCCTTTCTTCTTCTTTCTGAATACCTTCTTTTGCACACACGCTTTCACTTTCTCTTTCAAATCCTCCCATATCTCTTCCACCGACCCCCCTTCAAAGCGTACCTTCCCTAACTGCTTCGGATACTTTTGTATCGCCTTCGTCGTCCAGCTCACCCTCTCCCCCCTCGACACTTCTTCCCCATCTTGCCTTCCGCCGCTCTCCCCTCTTATCCACAACCCTAATGGCTGATGATCTGATTATACCCTCCCTTTCACTGCGAATCTCTCCGTCTCCTCCCACCCTTGCATATTCATAACTACGTAATCTATTACCGATACCCGTAACTTACTTACATATGTGTATTCTCCCTCTTCGTCCCCTGTTATCATACCATTTGCCACCGCCCAGCATCTATCCTCCATCCAGTCCTTTCTAATCTCCCCCTCCTTATTTATTATCTTATCCTTCAGTTTCCTTTCGAAGCTCTCCCCTTCCCTCCCCATCCTCGCATTACCCCCCCCCCTATAGTACAATCATACCCTTCTCTCTTTTGCCTAGCTAGTCTTCCACACTTTCTTTAATTCTTTCCATCCCCTCCTTATTGTACACTGTCCCAAACTTACACGTTACCCCTCCTATCTTTACTGCCCTCCTTCGCACGCCCTCCCGCGCTCTCTCCCCATGAACTTCTTCCTCTAATCCATCTCTAACCCCCGTTATAATTCCCCCACCAGCCCTTCCTTCCTTCTTCACTTTGATCTCTTCCTGGAGTCTCCACCTATACCCCTTGGCAGCTTTGGCTCTATTCTACCCCATTCCTTTCTCTCTACCCACGTCTCTACCAGTCCCACAACATTAAATTCCTGGATATACCACCATAACTCCTCATCTTTTTTCTTCACCCCTGCTACGTTCCAGTACAGCACCTTCACTCCACCCTGATTTACCACCACCCCCCTACTACCTACGAAACAAATTCCCCTGCACTTCCTTCCGCACCTATTCCTCCTCGTCCCACACCCACATTTTCTCGTCTACTTTTATTTTCCGATACCCTACCTTCCCGGCTCTCCCTTCACTCCTCTCCCTCCTAGCCCTGTCGTTCAGCATTCTCTGTACATCCTTTTTCTTCCTCGTCAAATCGTGATCGATGAAAACCTCCTTATCTTCTATCCTATTTTTATTTCGCATTACCCCCAACTTCTCTTCTCAGCTCTCCTACTTCACAACCGCTACTACCTTCTCCTTTCTCTGCTCCAGCCTAACTTTCCCTACCTTGCCTTTAAACCACCCTATGCTCTGTAGCAGCGCTTCCACGCCTGCCCTTTCTCTTCCCCTTCTCTTCTCTTCTATAATATTCTCTATCCTCTCCGAAATAACTTTCTTCTCGCCCTCCCCCCTGTCACCAACTTCCATTTCCGACCTGCCCTCCACCTTCTCGAGCCTTTTTTCCATTCTTTCCTTCCACACTCTAATCTCCTCTTCCATCTGCTTCATTTTAACTCAGGGATTGGGAGCGAAATGCTGGGTCAGCGCTCGATGCGTTCCTCACGCAGTCCTCGCCTGTTCATATTTTCCCACTGTTACGAACTAAAAGGTCCGTTCGCGCTCCTCGAGGTAGGAAAAGTCGTGTGGTGCGTGGAGAGTGAATGGTCGAGGCTACCCGAAAACTAGGCATTGCTATTGACTATGTGCAGGTAGGCGGAGCCAAGCAAGTAATTGCAGGCAGCGCTCGCAATGACGAAACTAAAGAACTTCTCCGGTGCGCGGAGATGCGTCTTTAACGTTGCTTAATATACGCGAGTGCCACGATTTAAAAAAAAATCATAATTAATACTGAAAATGGCCTCGAAAAAAGTGGGTCTCTGTGTTGCGTGGTCGGGTGTGTTAACAATCCTTTGAACTCGTCGGAAACTCATTTTATTAGCTTCTTTTTTGATAGAAAATTAATCTCCGTTGTAGAAAATTAATTTTTGTAATTCAAAATTCAACTATTTAAAAATTAACTTTTTTTTCGAAAATTCATATGTTTGGGTTGAAAATGCAACTGTTTAGTAGAAAATTCGTCTTTTTGGTTTGAAAATTCAACTATTTTGTTAACAGTTTGTCTTTTTGGTTTAAACATTCATCTCTTTCGGTAGAAATTTCATTCTTCTGTTGTTGAGAATTCAACTACTCGCTTAAAAATTCGTCTTCCTTTGATGAAGTTGATAGTTTTTGATGTAAGGTTATAAACTTTTTTACTTTAAATATCTAGTAATACCTTTTTCTGTTGAAAATGCATATTTTTTGATAGAAAATTATTCTATTTCCACACTTTTTCAAATCTGATTGCACAGTCACACAGCCGATTGACGCACTGAAAAATTGCCGTTAGCCACCACTGTGGCGCCACTCGTACACCTGCGCATACTCAATATTCGAGCGGACCGCGTGAACGCGTAGAAAACGGGTAGGCCAGCAGATGAGAACCGATGTGAGAAATCGTGTTCGAGCTCACCACTAGCGGCCGCCTACTCGTGCTCATAGATAGGTATTCACCGTCAGGCAGCATCCAACAGCTACAGACGAGATGATGCGTGAGGAGGTGAAGAAATCCTGCGTTGTGAACGCTCATTGCACAATATATATTTCACCAGATGGCGCTGCGTCACACGCTATACAGTCCAATACATAATATCATTCTTGGGTTTCATTTGAACTTCAGTTTTCAATTTTTATATTACATATCATCTGAAACAGTAATAATTATCTGTCTTGTTTGAATCATAAATTATTAGTGTTCACATATGTCAAAGTTTGTTGACTGAAGAAATATAAAACAAAAATTATTTTATAAATGCAAATACTAAATATTGAACTAGAAATGAAAACTTAAAAGCGAATTTTCTATACGACAGTCGTTCAATTTTTCAGTAATATAGAGTTAAATTTTCAACCAAATCGTTAAACTTTTTACCAAAATAGTTGAATTTGCAACCAGAAATAACCAAAAATAGAATAGGTACATTTGCAATTCAAGAATGGATCTGCATCCGAAAAAAAAGAATTTTCAATAAAATAGGAAAATTTTCAACCGAAGAGAGGGATCTTCAAATATTAACATTCATTGTTAGATAAATTAGTTGTATTTTCAAAGAAACACGATCAACTATTACCAAAAAATGAACAAGCTTACTTGTCAGGAAACAAATTAATGATAAAAATAAATAAATTTTCTTGCTTTGAGACAAGAAAATTAATATATTTAGCGAAGAAATAATTTCTCTTAGCATGATGCTTGAATATTTTCCTTCAAATAATTATTAAGTTAAAACGAATCTCAAATGCACTTTCGAAGATGCCTATGGTATCAAGTTAGAATCACATTACACATATGAGGCATAATTTCTGAAGTGTACTCACCTCGAAAATGAAAGTTGTCCGATCGGGCTAAAAATTGGCCCAATTGTAGTCCTATTAGATAGTACTCCTCACACCAAAAATTAATTCATTTTGATAATTATTTATCAAAGTGGAGGGGGTACAATTTTTGGGTTTTTTAAGCAAAGCCTTACTTTCAAACGTTTATAACTTTTGTCCTATTGCCCTAAACAAAATTTCACTTCAAATATTTTCGATAGATTTCTTCCCAAAATTTCTGGTGGTAATAACGATTTTTTAAAAATATCAAAATTTGACCCGAATTTTTGAAAATCAAAAATAAATTTGACTTTTCTTCAAATTTCGGCACTTTTTTTTTCTTCAAAATAGTTTTAAAAGAAAGCTAAGATTTTTTCCTATAAGACCCCCAATTTTCAGAGTGGCAAATTAATTCCTCTTTGAGTAATAGAACGATACGTAAAGAAGATTCCATGATAGGGCGGGTGGCGCGCGATTCCCCCTAGTGCGCTCACGCCGAGGATCTTTGTGCAACGCTTTAGTGCCAGTTTTTCAAGTTAAGTACTATTATATGCTACTAGAATAACTGCTCTCTGCATTTGCGTGCAACATGAGAATGTCAAGTTGATGTTGAATGAAATAAGTATTGAACATTTAAAAGAGGTTACTGACATGGTGCTCACAAATTATAACGACTGCCTGGATGCTATTGTATGTCCTAACTCTTCAAGTTCCTGTCATTTAGGAGAGTGTGAAAACTGTCCAGGTACTGCAAACTTGAAAGATAACATCACAAAAGCTTTTGATGAACATTGTATTAATGAAGTGAGATTTGAAATTTGGTTACAGACCGACAGATGTACTCTAAAGACTCTGGTAATGGATACTGATGAATTCCTAGATGATTTCTGTGAAAGGCTTTTCAAATTAAAAACTCATCACTTTATTTCAAAGGAGCAATCATCTTTTTTCAATAACCTGAAGGAAAATGTATTGCCTAGGGAGTTTTTGATTTGCTTCGATTTCGCTGAAAATTCGCCTTCATAATTCAGAATGCAGCGCAATTATTCCACTGGAAGTAATTTATATGGTAATATTATGTATCTTTCTTTGCAGGCCTTTTTTGTGGTTTCTGTTTTTTTTTTGCCATTCGGGAAGATGACGTATTTCTCAGAGGACGAAAACTTCTTGAGTTGAAGTTTTCCATCTTGAGTGGGAATGAAAGAGTGGTACTTTAATGTACTTGGTATCGTGACAGCTTTGTCAAATCTGGCTTTCAGTAACTCGGTGGCTAAGGCATGATTTTCTTTGCTGCAGAAAAAATTTCAGTTTCCTTACAGTTACTCTTTGCCCACTGAAACAAAGCATGGGGAGTGAGTATGTTATGTTTCGCAGAACATTGTAAGCTTGAACGTGCTGCTTGTCTCTTTATATTCGCTCCTATACCATCACATGCACCCTTACCATGAGATGTACCATGGAAGTGCCATTCACCTTGGATACCAAAATCTTCTTCATGGGCTTGGAGATCAACAAAGCTACTCTTATTTTTAGAATTTTGCCCTGCACCATCAGTGAAATAGTAGATTTTCTTTGGCCTGAAATGAGTTTTCAAGTAATCTACTATTATCTTTTGATACTCGTGAACAGCCACCATGTCATGAGCTAAGTTATCAGATATGATTGCGATACTTACGTGCTTGAGCTCTCCATCTTTTTTATAACAAATCACCACAGTCAATATTGTAGCTTGGTCGTTATTCCAGTGGAATGATTGCGCTGCATTCTGAATTATGAAGGCGTAATTCTCAGCGAAATCGAAGCAAATAGAAAACTCCCTAGGCAATAAATTTCCCTTCAGGTTTTTGAAAAAAGGTGATTGCTCCTTTGAAATAAAGTGATGAGTTTTTAATTTCAACAGTCTTTCACAGAAATCATCTAGGAATTCATCAGTATCCATTACCAGAGTCACTTCATTAATACAACGTTCATCAAAAGCTTTTGTGATGTTATCCTTCAAGTTTGCAGTACCTGGACAGTTTTCACACTCTCCTAAATGACAGGAACTTGAAGAGTTAGGACATAAAATAGCATCCAGGCAGTCGTGATAATTTGTGAGCACCATGTCAGTATCCTCTTTTAAATGTTGAATATTTATTTCATTCAACATCAACTTGACATTCTGATGATGCACGCAAATGCAGAGAGCAGTTATTCTAGTAGCATATAATATTACTTAACTTGAAAAACTGGCACTAAAGCGTTGCACAAAGATCCTCGGCGTGAGCGCACTAGGGGGAATCGCGCGCCACACGCCCTATCATGGAATCTTGTTTACGTATCGTTCTATTACTCAAAGAGGAATTAATTTGCCACTCTGAAAATTGGGGCTCTTATAGGAAAAAATCTCAGCTTTCTTTTAAAACTATTTTGAAGAAAAAAAGTGCCCGAATATGAAAAAAAGTCAAATTTTTTTTTGATTTTCAAAAATTCGTGTCAAATTTTGACATTTTTAAAAAATCGTTATTACCACCAGAAATTTTGGGAAGAAATCTATCGAAAATATGTCAAGTGAAATTTTGTTTAAGGCAATAGGACAAAAGTTATAAACGTTTGAAATTAAGGCTTTGCTTAAAAAACCCAAAAATTGTACCCCCTCCACTTTGATAAATAATTATCAAAATGAGTTAATTTTTGGTGTGAAGAGTACTATCTAATAGGACTACAATTCGGCCAATTTATAGCCCGATCGGACAACTTTCATTTTCTAGGTGGGTACACTTCAGAAATTATGCCCCATATGTACAGTACACATTACTACACATGCTATGAAAATGAATATATTGGTCTAAATTAATTTACTTCTTACTGCATAAACATCTTATGTGAAATAATTAAGTATAGATTTAATGCGGATATAATAAGTATGTTTATAAAAACTTAATAAAATTAAGTTTAAATAAACTATAACTCAATAAAATTAAGTTTTTCAGTCAAAGAATTCACTAATCATTCAAAAATCATTCAAAAAAATGTTATGCCTTTTTAAAGCAAGATATTTAACGAAAAGAAATTCAAGAACATTTCTAAAAAGTTTATTAAGCATGTATTTGTTGTTCTAGAAGAATAATTTAAAAAATTGAAAATGACACATTTTTTAAATGAAATAATTAAGAATGCATGGAAGAAGCAAACAAATATTTTTCATCCAACCACCGTGAGACTCATCACTTTCAAACTCCACTTTTCTTTACGGAATTCTTTTTTCTTCTGATTTCGAAGTATTTTATATTAAAAATAAAAATAAGGTATAGAGCACTTTTTGAAATAGTTAATATTTAAACCAAGGATCAATTGTTTAGCACACATTCTAAATTATTGTTTAGGAATTGTTATTTCAAATTAAAAACTGAGTTAAAAATTATTATAAAAGAATTAGATCAGTCGAAAACTGTGCGTTTTATAGAGGTTTTTTTTATAGCAGAAAATGGTTTTTTGTCACCAAGGTTAGTAAATCGTTGTTGAACTCGACTTTTCTTTATTTTTTATTAGTTTTAGGTAGTTTTTAAACGGATTAAATCTTTAAAGAAAAAAAGTATTGAAGCCTTAGTGAAATAAGTGCAGTTCAATTATTCTTTTACATAGTTTAAATTGTTTTTTCCAAAAAGTTATTCCTCATTTCAAACTGAGTAAAAAAAGTATGATAAACGAATTGGATAAATTGAAAACTGTGCGTTTTATGGAAGTTTTTGTATAGCAGAAAATTATTTGTTTGTCATTGAGGTTACTAAGGAATTTTTGTACTTGACTTTTCTTTATTATTTATTACTTTTTGTTTTTACTCTCCCAGCGGAGCGAAAGGAGAAGATCTTTTTTCTAAATAAATTTAATTTAAAAAATATTACTTTTAGATCGTTTTTAAACGTTTTAAATATTTAAAGACAAAAAGTATCGACTCCTTTGTGAAATAAGTAAAATTCAATTATTTGTTTCACATATTTCAAATTATTTTTTAAGAAGTGTTATTTCGCATTAAGAACTGAGTAAGCGAGTGTTATATAGCAAGTGGATAAATTGAAAACTGCGCGTTTCATGCATGTGTTTGTATAGCATAAAATCGTTGTCTGTAATGAAGGTTATTAGAGCATTTTTGCACTTGAAATTTCTTTATTGTTTATTACTTTTGGATATTTTATAAACTTCTTAAATATTAAAAGAAAAAATAGTATCGAGCCTTTTTTAAAATAAGTTAAATTCAGTTATAAATTCTTAAATTCTTTCAAGAATTTTTAGTTTGAAGATGGTGAGGCTCACCGTACGACTTGGTACTACGCTGCTTCAAAATACTTGGTCGAGTGCGCGGTAGGTAGTTTTGTTAGGGTTCGAATCCTCAGCGAGTGCGATTTTTCAAAGCGTTTAAGATTGCGATTATATGTGTAAGTAACCGTGTGTGCGAATTGTGTATTTAATAGTTATAAAATATGAAGATATAAAAATAATCTCAAAAATAAATTATTATTTTTTTCATTGAGATATCGTGTTTTGAATTGTCATAAACCGTCGCTTGGAATTCAGATTTCTTGTCTAAGAGACTATTCTTGAGTAGAAAATTCATTAAGTTGAGGCACTAGCCTATTGTTCCGGTACTACATATTCTTTGATTAAGAAAATATCTTCTTGACGTGTGTCATAAATAATTTGTTGGAAGTAAACTATGTTTTGCATTGGAATACACCTCTATATGAAGTAATACAATAAAGTTTCAAAATAATAAAATGTGCTATTCCATCTGAGAATACATTTTCTCAGATCAAGAAAATTTACACTTGTTTTAAGCATACGGTACCAAGTATTTATTTATTTGGATCATATCCATATTCTCTTGTTCCCATTTGCACCTGCCATTGACTTGAACCAAGTAAAGTTTACTTGATTCAAGAAGAATTCGTTTTCCGTGTAATATATACTACAATGTATGTAATATGATTAAACCCCTTGTAATTAACGCACATTCTTTTATAATTTTAAATTAATTATTAAATTAATTTAACAAACGATAACCGTTTTCGGTACCGATCGTGAGAGAACTCTTTTGTGTCAAGTGTTGGTTTTTTTGGCTTTGGTTAAGGCAATCAGTGTGTGCGGATGCAGAAAGGGCAGTGAGTGCGGAGATCAGGGGTAAAGGAACAAGGGTGAGTGAAGGCAAGGGTTTAAAGTGTGAAAGTAAGTTGTGCGCAAGGGAAATTGGAGCGCGTGAAGTTTTGAGGTTAGGAGTAGAAAGTTAGTTGCGGGGTAAGGGGTAGGCGAGCAAAGAGCGGGAAACATCGCGGAATACTGGGTAAGGTAGGATACTAGGATGCCAATGGTAAGAAGCTCACAATCGGGCGCCAGAGGGCAGGTAAGTGATGAAACAAGAGGTGAGGTGGTTGAGAGCGCGGTTAGTGGGGAGAAGGGGGAAGGTGACAGTAGCGGCGAAGAGACGTTAGAGACGCCGACCAGGGGGTGGGGGGGGGGGCGACGCCAGAGCGAAGGGATTCAGGTACGGGCCATCAACGCAGGAGGCCCTCTTACCTACAGCGCCTTAACAAGCTAGGCAGCGCGGGTTCGAATAGGAGTTTGGACGAATGGCGAAAAAAAGTGAGCGCGACCAGTAGTGAAGGGGAAGAAAAAAGAAAAAGAGAGGAAGGGGACGATAAATTAGGAAGGGACAAGGAAAGCAAGAAGGTTAGGACTAAACTCACTAAACGGAAAACACCAGAAATAGATAGGGGGGACGGAGGAATTTTTGGAAAACTAGAGGCTCTCATAAAAGGGTTTAGAAAGGAAATAAGGAGGAGACTGGATGACATGAATAGGCAGGGAAATGATGTAAGGGGGGAAGTCAGAAAGGTAAGAGAAAAATAAGAAGAGTGGGATAAACTCTGGAAAGAGGAGAAGGTCAAGGTATGGGGTAAATTAGAGAGTATAGAGGATAGACAGAAAGAGGATGACGAAAAGAGGAATAGTCAGATAAAACAGTTGGAAGAACGGGTAAACAACTTAGAAATGAGGAATGAGCATATGGGGAAAGAAACAGAGGGTGCGGAAATAGGAGAAGGGAGTAGTAAGAACGTGCAAAATGAGAATGAAAGATTGAAGAAGAGACTAAGTGACATTGAAAGGAGATTGGAAGGGGAAGAAATGGTAAAGAGAAAAAATAACATAGTAGTTAAGGGATTGACAGTAGAGAGTGAAAAAGGGGAAGTGGAAATCAAAAATGTTCTGAGAGATATTGGAGTTCGGGTGAGGGTAGAAGGAGTTAAGAGAATAGGTGGGACGAAGGAAGGAAAAGAAGGAATGTTTATAGTAAAAGTAGGGAGTGAAGACGAGAAAAAGAAAATTATGGAGAACAAAAAATTATTGAAAGGAAGAAGGGAAAGAATTGAAGAGGATTTGACGTGGAGGGAGAGGAAAAGGTGATGGCAGATAGAGCAGAGGGCATGGGTAGAGAGGAAAAAGGGGCGCATGGTTTGGATAGGGAGAGACAGATTATGGATAAATGGGGAAGAATGGTTCTGGGACGAGGAATTAGAAGAAATGAGGGAAAAAGAGTTGAGAAAGGTAGAAAAAAGGAAGATGCAAAAGAGGTTAGAGATCAAACAGAGGGGTTTCCAAAAAGCAAGGCGGAAGAAAAATAAGAAGGATAGGTGAGGGAAGGGAGGAGAAAAACGTGAAAATAGCTTTCTGGAATGTTTCAGGCTTGAAGAACAAGAATGAAGGTTTTTGGCGGGAGTTAGAAAAGTGGGATGTGATTATGAGTGAAATCTGGGTCGATGAGAAGGATTGGAAGGGGATGAAAAGGAGGCTACCTAAAGGTTATGTGTGGACAATGCAAGAAGCAAGAAAGGAACACGTTAAAGGTAGAGGGATGTGCAGCATGGTCTCAGGGGTGAGAAAAGAATTGGCAATAAAAGGGAGAATAGAGGAGGACAGGGAGGAAAAGGATGGAACAATGGTAAGAAGGATAATAATTGGAAAAGTCAAAATAGCGGTGGTTTGTGTATATAGAAGAAGAGGGGAAGAGGAAGGTTGGAAAGTAATAAGGAGATGGATGGAGGAAAAGAAGGAAGAGTTGGTTTTGATAGGAGGTGAATTGAATGCCTGGACTGGCGAGCAAGGGGGAGGGACTTGGGCTGAAGAAAAGGAAACCTACATAAGGAGCTCCAAACATACACTGAAAGGTGGCGTCCATAAGCGCGGCAGAGGGAGAAAGGAAAGAGCGGGAGAAAGGAACACGAAAATGGGAGTCTGGGGGGTAGATAAATTAAAAGAGTTTAAACAAAAAATGGAAAAGCAGAATGTTAGGTATGAAAAGGAGGAGGGAGTAGACTCGTTAATTGAAAGGTTGGAAGGGTCGATTGAGAAGGTAAGGGATGAGGTAGGTACAAAAGAAGGAAGAGAAGAGGGAAAGAGAGGCTGGTGGGACGAGGAATGCAGGGAGAATAAAGAGAGAATGAAAGAGTGTATAAGAAAATGGAGGAAAGGAGAAATAGAGAAGGCGGTGTACAACATGAGAAAAAGAGAACATGAAAGGATGCTGGAAAGGAAAAAACAAAAGGAAAATGAGAAATGCAAGGAAGAAGTAGAAAAAGCGATTAAAGAAGGTAGGGTCTGGGATGTGATCAATAGGGAAAGAGGAGGAAGAAAGGGCGTGAATGAAGAAATAGAAATGGGCGAGTGGACGGATTATTTTAAGGGTCTGTTAGGGGGAGAACAAAATAGGATGAAAGGGGAAAATATAAGGATAGTCCAGGGAGAAATGGAGGAAGGGAACGAAATAACAAGAGAAGAAGTGGATCAGGCGATAGATAGACTGAAAAGAAACAAGGCTACAGGAGAGGATGGTATGGAGAACGAAGCAATAAAGTATGGAGGAGAAGGGATTAGAGAAGGGATGGGGAAGATCTGCAACAATGTCTGGAAAGGAGAAGGGTAGCCGGAGGAGTGGATGACAGGGCTGGTGGTACCGCTTGTCAAGAAAGGGGAGGGTAAGAAGGTAGAAGAGTACAGAGGGATCACTCTCATGCCAGTGGGTTATAAAATATACGCAGAAATTCTAAGAAAAAGGTTAGACAATCAGATAGAAGAGAAACAAAGTATTCCACACAATCAGACGGGATTTAGAAAAGGGATAATAGATAACATTTACGTACTCAACTACTTGGTTAATATAAACTTAGGGAGAAAAAGAGGGAAATTAGTCGCCTTGTTCGTAGATTTCAAAGCAGCTTTTGACTCAGTGAATAGAAAAGTGCTATAGCAGGCAATGAAAGAGAGGGGAATAGAGGAAGGGTTGGTGGAGAGGATAAAAGAAATTTTTACTGAAACCAGGATTAGGGTGAAGATAGGGGGGAAAAAGGGGGAGGTTTTCTGGACAGAAAGAGGTCTAAGGCAAGGGTGCGTTGAGAAATAGACAAACTCTTAATTTTTTAATCAAAATTGTTTATATAATTAATCATTCTTGTAAATTTATAAAGCAACATAGAAAAAAGTTATAGAAAAAAGTTATCGGAAAGATATTCTTAGTTGACTCCGTAAACTAATTGTTCCTATTTCTTGAAAAATACCCAAACTCTGAATATGTTTATTAAAACTGTTTAAACAATTAATAATTATTGTAAATGTGCAAAGTATCATAGAAAAGAGTTATTGGAAATACATTATTGCTGATTCCGTAAACAAATGGAGCTTATTCGATGAAAAATGGCCAAATTCTTAATTTGTTGAAATAACTGATCATTCTTGTAAATTTGCAAAGCTTCACAGAAAAGAGTCATCTTAAAGATATTCTTAGTTAATTCTGTAAAAGAAATTGAGCCTATTCGTTGAAAAATAGCCAAACTCTGAATTGCTTTATAAAAATTTGGTAAATAATTAATAATTCTTGTAAATTTGCAAAGTATCATATCAAACTGTCACCGGAAAAGCATTCTTAGTTTATTTTTTGTTTAATTGAGCCTATTCGTTGAAAAATAGATAAGCTCTGAATTTGTTTAAATAATTTAAAATGCTTCCAAATTTGCTAAGTATCATATCAAACAGTCACCGCACAGTGGGAAAAAATGACTTTTTTGGTTCAAAATAACGTACAGCCCACAAATATTGACAGATTTGGACCAAAAAAATTTGAAAAAAAGCTGATAAGATTCCTAAGAGAGTTTTCGAGCCTGATTTTTAAATTAGGCTTTCAATTTTTTTATAAATAAACAAATATGACTAGAAAAAAATCGCCATTTTTTATATTTGACGTTCCTGGTGCTCGTCAAGAACAGGAGAATGGTTGAAATCGCCTAAGTTTCATAGAGTAACATCAGTTAAAGATGTCCCAATATTATATAATAAACAAAAACAATTTCAAGTTATATTACAAGAAATTTGGATGAAAACAATATAAGGATTATGACATTTCTTGTTGAGATTCTTATTGTTAATATTATAAACAATTGTAATAAACAAATGCATTAATAAGGCATTTTTCGACAGAAATTTTTTTTTTATGTCACTTTATTAAATTAGGTACTTTATGATAATTTTAGCAAAATTCATTATTTGTTGATAAATCTTATGATTGTTTTAAACACATTTTATAAACAAATGCATTATTCGGGCATTTGTCGGCAGAAAAATTATTTTTTTTTCAATGCCAGTCCTTTCAGTTGGGAACTTCATGACAATTTCAGCAACGTTCATAATTAGTTTATAAATTTTATGATTTTTCAAACCAATTTAATAAACAAATTCATTCATCGGGCATTTTTCGACAAAAAAATTCGTTTTTTTCGATGTCAATTTTTTTAATTATGAACTTTATGATAATTTTGCACAATTCACAATTTTTTGATTAATCTGAGGATTTTTTTAAACAGATTTAATAAACAAATGCATTATTGGGGCATTTGTCGACGGAAAAATTCTTCTTTTTTTTCGATATCAGACTTTTTAATTGGGATCTTCATAATAAATTCAGCAACATTCATGATAAGTTGATAAAAGAAAAAAGGTCATTCTATTCGATCCTGAAGCTGCAGCCTTATTAAAAGAATGAAAGTAATGAGAAACTTAAACTGAAAGGACTGAGATTGAAAAGAAAACTTTTTCATCGACAGATGCCCGAATAATGCATTTGTTTATTAAATTTGTTTAAAAAAAAAATATAAAATTCATCAACCAATTATGAATTTTGCTGAAATTAACATGAAGTTCCCAATTAAAAAGACTGACATCGAAAAAAAAAGAATTTTTCTGTCGAAATATGTCTGATTAATGCATTTGTTTATTAAATTTGTTTAAAATATTAATAATAATAAGCTCAAGAAGAAATTTCTCAACCATTATATTGTTTTTATCCAAATTTCTTGCAATATAACTTTAAAAACGTAAAATCATGGATAATCGTAGGAAACATTCTTTCAACAAATAATTTGTTTATAAACATTTTTTTGGTTTATTATATAATATTGAAACATCTTTAACTAAAGTTACTCTACGAAACTTAGGCGATTTGAATAATTTTTCTGTTATTGACGAGCACCGGGATCGTCAAATAGAACAAATGGCCATTTTTTCGTCATATTTGTTTATTTATAACAAAATTGAAAGCCTAATTTAACAATCAGGCTCGAAAACTCTCTTAGGAATCTTATCAGCTTTTTTCAAATTTTTTTGGTCCAAATCTGTCAATATTTGTGGGCTGTACGTTATTTTGAACCAAAAAAGTCATTTTTTTCCCACTGTGCACCGTAAAAGCATTCTTAGTTTTTCGTTAAAAAAATTAAGCCTGTTCGTTGATAAATAGTCAAACCGTGAATTTTTTTTTTAAATTGCCGAATTGCTTCTTCTTTCAAGTAACAGTAATACACTGTCAGTTCTTATGTAGAAGAAAACCCCAATCCACAATCATCCATGAAAACTGCCAATTCTTGTGTAGAAGAAAACACAATCCACAATATAATGTAATGAATATTGACAAATTAGCCATACTATTCATATATTCATATATATATATTAGGGTGACCAGAAAAAAACACTTTTGGGTTTTTCAGGAGTGAAAGGCAAATAACGGTAGTTTGTACGATTGTAGAAGCCAGATTTTTTTTTTAATTTTAAACAATATTTAGAGGTGGCCCATCGTCTTTGAAGTTCTTATGTAATTAACATGGGCAAACTCAACTTTTTTTTCATTTAAGATTTTAACCACGAATTTATCCACTTTTTAATTTGAACTTTCAATATGTTGTTCTTGAGGTTCTAAGAATCCACATAAAAACATTCTTTCAATGAAAAATTCATAAAAAACATTAATTACGGTTGCTTGAAAAGTGCCATTTTCACTGTTTTCTACTGTTTTCAAAGGCTAATAACGGCCGTAATAATATACACCTTATACTGAAATTTTGAGAATATTTTCCTCGAAGGTTGAAGATCATATTTTCTAAAAAAGTAGATTAGGAAAAATATAAATAAGCCTGCAATAATGAAAACAAATCTGAGTAAATTTTTGAAATTTGACAGGTCTACGACGTAAGCTGTTTAATTTTCGGGGCGGAGCGCTCATCAGCTCGGCCATAAAAGTCGATCCCAGTGGGTCCTGACACAATAAGCTCATAAAGCAGACCCTTTTTCGGCAAGCGTTCTTTAGCCATATTTCCCTTTTTCAGAAAAGTGAATAATAATAATTCAGGGGACGCTAACTAATCCTGTTATAAAGTCACATCGATGAAAAGAGCTGAGGTTAAACCTTTACGATCGACTCTTCACTTACCGAAATTGTCAGCTTTTGCAATTACAACTTTCAAAGACGATGGGCCACCTCTAAATATTGTTTAAAATTAAAAAAAAAAAAATCTGGCTTCTACAATCGCATAAACTACCGTTATTTGCCCTTCACATTTTACGGAATTTGTGTGGAAGGTGTGAGTGGAGGGTGAGGGTGGAAGCCGAGGAGGTGAGTAGGGTTGTGTGGGGTGAATTGGGGAGATAAAAAGTGAGTTTCAGCGTGGGTGGGAGGTGGTATCTAGCTGGATAGGGAAAGTGAGGTTAGGTTGGCAAGTAATCGGGGGAGTTCGTGGTCAGGAGTCCTGGGCTTTCGAGGGTTCAAGGGTGGTTCTCGAAAAGTTAGGGGATGCTAAGGGAGAGAAAGGGGTGTCTGCAGGGACTGAGGAATTGAAAAAAAGGGGGAAAAAAAAAGGAAAATTTGGCGGCGAAAGACGCCAACATTTTGCAGAGACATCTGTCGGTTGCGGCAGGTACTGCATGGATAGATCCCATTTACCGGCGGGAGAGCGGGAGGTGGGCAGCGAGAGTACTGGCAGTGCTGGTAGTGAAACCGACGGGGAGGGAATTTTCCACAAGCCACGACGGCCAACAACGCGTCGCCCGGTGTCGAGCGGTGCGTCGGGGAGAGGGAGAAATCGGGACGGTGGCAACGAAGGAAGCGAGAAGGTAAGGGAGAGAGCGTCAAGCGCAAGTGACGGGGAGGATCTCTTGAAAAGGAAGAGAGACAGCCAAGAGAGTCCGGAGAAAAGCGAG
>CAKNYM010050719.1:70236-84662 GCA_932195095.1 Andricus curvator
CAAGGACCCTGAGCTTATGGATATAAGTGTTATTAGACATCTTAATACTGGAGAGACCTATACATACATGGGCATGCCTCAAAGCCGCATTCAGGACGTAACCTCAGTGAAGGAGTCTCTCCGAAGCAGATACAAGCATCTTCTTCGACAGATTTGGTCTTCCAATCTGTCGGCGTTGAACAAGGTATCTGCGACTAACATGCTTGCCGTCCCGGTTCTACTCTACTCGTTTGGGGTGGTTCAATGGACGAAGAACGAGCTTAAGGCCCTTGATGTCACCACACGTAAGATCATGCATATGCATAAAAGCTTGCATATCAATTCGTCAGTTCCGCGATTATACATTTCACGCCGTCAAGGCGGACTTCTGAATCTAGTGTCTTCATAACCGAATTGTTCTAAGTACAGCTTACATCGTTGCGAATGACAGAGATCCTCTCCTAAAGATGCTCAGGAACCACGAGATGATAGGCGAAGGAGCGTTCCTTTACAAAGCCGCGGAGCAAGCGGCCGAGACCCTTGGCCTGAATTTTAACATCAGAAGTGAGGAAAATGCATTACTCCATCTAGATGCTTCACTTCTAAAACCCGAAGTAAAGAAAGCAGAGGTTGGAAAATTTCACCAACAGCTACTCGACAAGAAAATGCACGGAAACTTTCAAAGAAATGTAGAAAACCAGTGCTTGTCGAAGGAGCAAACTTTTGCTTTCCTCAAATCACCAGGGCTTAATTCAGGTACAGAGGGTTTTATTTTCGCATGCCAGGGCGGTGTCATTTCCACCTTGGCATACCGTGAGCGCATTTTATGTCAAGAAGTTCCCAGTGATAGGTGCAGAGCATGTCATGCACACGCTGAGGACCTAGAACACATACTATCAGGGTGTCCGACCCACGCAGGAACTACGTATATCTATAGACATAATGCGGCCCTAAGAGTGCTTTATTTCCATCTTTGACGCTCTTACGGTGTTGGTCGCGACTCTGCCCTGCCTATCGCTCCAAGGGAGATAGAGTCAATTGTCCGAAACGAGAAGTGCCAAATTTTCTGGAAATATGATTTTCGGGCAGCAGTCTGCGTTGCGCACTCGAAGCCTGACATTGTTCTCCAAGACTTCGAGAAACGAACTATAGTCGTGATCGAATTCGCGGCTCCGTCCGAATACAACATCACTGAAAAGGAGAAAGAAAAAGAGGAGAGGTATCAAGACCTTAAAAGAGACCTGCAACGACTGTACCCAAAATATTCGGTGCAAGTAATTGTCCTTGTGACAGGTGCTATCGGAGGTGCGAAACTATCACTCGTTCGTAACCTTAAAGCCATACCCGCGTGCCAAAAATATGCCAAGACACTTGCGAGATGGATGCAGAAAGCTGTCATCCTTGGGTCGCTTCGTGTCCTCAAGACACATGAGGGTTTCGCCGGCCTGACGTTGTGATTTCGTCGTTCCCTGTGACCACCCATCTCATGGTTGTGAGACGTGGCCATAGGTGTGATTTACCGCGGTTCTACTGGGGGCTATTGATATTTTTTTAAGATGGCAGTTGCTCTCAGTGGGGCCCTGCGGTGGTTGTTTAACTCTTTTTTGAAATTATATATATATATATATATATATATATATATTCCGTCAGGAAGGTGAGCATATATGCTAACCTTCCTGACGGCGGACATTTCTACCCTTCCACCTAGCGTAGCATGACCGCGAAGTCATGCTGCAATGCTCAATATGCCGCGAAATATTTTAGTCGCTTTTTGATTCTATTATATTAATTTTTAGTTGGAAAATTGACGCACATCAACTAAAACACTGGAAAAACACTGGCACGCATGATGCGCAAAAGCGCTAACGGACTGCGAGTTTTTCAACTTCGTATGTACCGAAAGGCGAGGGTCAATTTAAAATTACAAAGTACACCGAACTGCCGGTTTAACAAAATTTTCGGGAGTTGCCTGCAAATAGCCTTGTTGCTACATCGGGGGAATCGACACGTAAACAGTCCGGGCCATCTGAACCGTTTCCAATTGGAATGCATACTATTGCGCAACATACGGCATCAGTCGCAACCGTCTCTCGCCCCCTGAGGTGAGAAACTGCGTGGGCCAGCAGTTCTAGGAATTACTAAACCACGCGTCACTACACTGAGAGTCGGGTGTATTTATCTGTATATTATTATTGATGGTGTTTATTGATTTCAAATCGACCCGCGCTTTTCGGCACATGCGCAGTTGAAAAAGTTGTTTAGAGTAAGCGCAGCGATACCAGGCTGGGGCAGCCAATGAACACCGCCTGATAAAAATAGACTGACGACTCGCGGTAGAGGTGGGTGCCCCTCCAGCCTTGAAATTATGGAACGTGCACGTTTCAAGGACACAACAACGTTTCAACAACGCGAATAACATAATAAACTTCTAAATATTCTTTTATTTTATAGGATAAATTAATAAGTAGGATGACCTGCTTTTTTATAAAAAAATATTAGAAAAAATAGAATCAACGTTTAAATTTGAAGTATACAGAATTGTGAGTATAAAGTTAACAATTTAAGCACGTATTTTGAATAGTTTGATTACTTATAATTATCGAGTTTTCACCTAAAATAGCTTTTTTTGAAGCTGGTTTATTATGTTATTTACGTTGTCATAATAGTTCACCTTGTTGTAACAAATGAACATATATAAAACGAAAGATTGAAAAAATAAAAATAATTCTTTTTATTCACCTCTGACGTTACTTTTCAGTCTCTAGGGCATAAAAAGACTTTTTACTCCCTGGGGACTGAAAAGTGACGTCACATTTGAATAAAATATCGTATGCGCCAACGGGGAGAGGTACTTTTTCTCCCCCTAGGTGCATAATATACTATTTTATTTTGCTGTTTCTGTTATGTTTGTGGAGGGTCCAGGTCCGGACCCCTTAAATTCTTACGGGTCCGGGCCGGACCCTTGCTGGACCGTTTAGGTCCCCGGAAATATAAATTGTCATAAAACTTCAAAAGCTGTAGACTGAAGGGCATATTATACCTCTGAAATTAGCTAATTTAATTAATTTTAGATTTCCGCATATTTACGTACTACATAATAAATATTTTTTCTTAAAAATCTGGGATCGGTAAAATTACTATACTTTTGTAGGTTTGGTGCGCTGAGGCTACCACAAGTTCATTTCCAGGATACGAAATATTTCAGGCAGAATATTTAGGACAAGCAAAAGACTGTAGAAACAAATTAAAATTACTATCCTTTTCTGTGGACGATGTAAAAAGTTTGGTCCTAAACTTTTTTTTTATTATTCATTTAGGGGTAATTTAAAATAATTATGATAATTTTAATGGGCCAAAATGACCTCAAAAAAAATTATTTTTCTTAATTCTTTAATTTTTTCTTTCAATTAAATCGAAGTTATTTCCTGTTGTAAAAAAAAGAAAATACTAAAAATAATGTTTGTAGACCTAAATCAAGCTTTATTTATTTATTTAGATCTTTAAAGTCTTTACAAAAAATAGCCTTAATTTGAATATAACTTCCAGATCGGTTTTAATACGGTCATCCACAAAAATTTTGTTTTCCATATACTTGAGCTTTTTATAAACTTTGACTCCCAAAGAATTTAAATGTGAAATCAAAACTTAATTTTGTTTATTTAATAATTTAGAATAATTTATTAAAAAGTGACAAAATATCAACCGGGAATGTCGATTTTTAAAACGAAACCAGTGTCACCCTCATGGCAAGAAACACATGGTGTGACGTGACGCGCCGTCAAAGCTGAAGAAAATACATGGTCAGTTTGATAAAAACAATCGAAATAATTAATCATCAACGTTTTTTAGCTAAAAGGGTTTATTTTTATAGAGTATCAGTATGCCTTATAACGCCGGTCCCAGCTCCGTGGGATGCAGAGCGGAGAGCGACGCCAAATTTTATGGCTTAACGATGGAAAAGTGTGTAGAAGATAATTACCTTAGATTTTGGCGCCAAGCTAATTTTGGCGCCAAGTAAATGCCCCAGCTCAAAGATAGAGGGATTTTAGTGAGTGCGAAAAACGTTGTAGACTAGTAACTTTGTCAAAAAGGTGATAAATTAATAGTATTTATTAATATTTAGTGAGAAAAGGTTTAGAAAACACATTTTTCTGTAGTTTGCCTGAAGGACGTTGTTCCACAAAGAAAATCGTATAATTACGTGAAATTTTACGGCTCGTATCATTAAGCTACTAAAAGATCCTTCAAAAATAATTCACAATAAAAAAACGGTAGTATGCTTAATCTAAAGAAAAGGGAAATTTCTTATAAAGAAAGTCCAGCATTGGTCGGCAAAGTAAGTAGTGATCTAGCCATCGCCTGGTGGCCGTACACTACGCACCGCTGGTGACTGGCGTGCCGGTAGTGGCAAAGATGGCCGCCTGTTTGTTGTGACCGGTGCTGGGCCTGATGTTAAATTGGCAGTTTTTGGTATTGTTATTAATTAACACCGGATGACATGCGTTAAAGACCGGGTCAGCGTGAGCTTCCCAAGGTGGTCTCTTCGAAACCAAGGCGGACGTCTGTTTCCTACTTAATGTAACCGTTACCTAACCCTAACCTAAATTTACTATTTACATTTATCTGTGGAGTTATACTCCTGAAGTGTAGTCAAATTAGTCGTTCTTGGACTAACTTTTATGTCTGAGTGTTTCGGAAGTTAAACAAAAGGAAAATTAAAGAAACAAAATAAATAAATAAAAGAAAGAGAAAAAAAGTTACTACGATTTTCGGCAGCAAATTGGCATACCCAAACGTGACAGCGATGGTATCTGGAAAGAAATGATATTGATTATAGTCCGCTATCCACCAGACCCATTAACAGAAAAGCATTGCTGTTTTCTAAGCTATTCTTAAATTGACAAAACCTGGTTCAGTCGAACCGGTGCAACTTTGAGCCAATAGACACAAGCAATCTATAAACCATTGTTCCGTAAGTAATACTTGCGACTAAATTCGAATTCGAAAGGCGAGAAAGGAAAAAAATTGCTCACGACTAACTATACAACCTAACGATTAAACTAAACTAGAAAAAAACGGTACGAAATGCTTAAAACTGACTTTACAACCTAACAGCTAAACAGAACTCGAACTCAGACGGTAAGAAATGCTTACAACTAACTGTACATCTAAATAACTAAACGGAAAAAAGGTTCAAACTAATCGTGATAGAGCCCTCTCAGGATGGCTTCGGCCAAGGCTTGGATGATCGGGTGATCGGCGTTCAGATTCCCTACCTCTGTCGGTGGAGCGGGTGCGGGGACCTCGACGTCCGTTTTGAGAGGGGGCATCATCCAGCGGAAGCCCTCAGGCAGCACAAGGGGCTGGTGGGCAGGCACCGGGTTCGAGCGAGGACGGTTCTCCTGCCAAAAGGGCAACTGGGGGCCCGTCTCCCCTCGCCTGTATCTGTCCACGCACCTCGAACACTGACTGACCCTCACTCCCGGTCTACCGCATGAAAAGCGGACCGTTGCGCGTACCAGGAGAGGAGCGTGCTGGTGCTTGGTACAAGGCCCGCCTTTATTCCCAAAATGGACGCGGAAATGGGTCCTGAGTTGGTGTTGTCGATAGCCTGGCCGACGGGACCTGAGGCGGCGCAAACTGCGCGCTTGTCCCGGGGAAGCACGGCAAACCCAGCAAGGCCGAGACCTGCGCATTTACAAGGGGGCGACGGCTTCTTAGTATCCTCTAACGGGCGAGAGGGATCTCTCACGTTTGTCATGATTCCTTTTTCACGCGTCCCAGCTCCGACGTCGCTGTCCAGCTCCCAGCGCTGGATCCCAATCTCCACTGTTGCTTCCCAGACGGGGCAGGATTCCGGAGGTACCCTACTTCATGTGTTTAAGCCGACTACTACAGGGGGGTCCTTCTTCCTCTTCCTCCACCCCTTCCGCTTGGTGGCGATTGGGGTCTTGGAAATGGACACCGACGGTTCGTCTCCTAGGTCTTCCTCGTGACCTGCTTCCTCGTTGGTCTGAGGTAGTTTGAAGCTGGCTTTGGCGTTTTCGGGCCTTTGTGGGTCTTCCCCTTCCTTTTTTGGGAGGATTGTCTGTCGCTTGGGACTCGGTACTCGGACTGGACAGTACCGGTGGTCTTAAAGTATCCCAGTGTCCGTGGGGAACCGGTTGTTTCGGCGATCGGCTCTCTCCTCGTTCCGAGCAACGGCCCCTGGACGATAGTCTGACGACGGACGAACTCCCACCTGGTGGTATGGCCCCTGCGCCTCCGTAGCACCTGGACCGTTTCCGGGCGGAATCTCGGGACTCGCTTCATCTTCCGGCTTTGAAGATAGTTTCTCGTTAACTAAGTCCGGGTTAATTGACCAATAATGTTTAAGGTTCTTAATGTGGGCCTTCTCAATTATTCCCGACTCATCTTGAATCTCATAAACTACCGGACGAATGAACTTTTTGATCTTAAATGGACCCGCGTATTTAGGGGATAGTTTCCTACCGACATAATCAACAGCCGACGATAAAGTGTGAGTTCTACGCCAGACGATATCTCCTACTTGGTAATATCACAAGAGGGAAACAATAAGATCTTTAGAAAAGTTAGAGCTAATAACAGCAGAATGTCTGACAGACAATTGACGAACCTAGATGTTCTTCATCATCTTCTGCTCCATTCGGACCCTTCGATAAGCAGTTATAGAAAAGTAGAATCTAGGAAGATGAAACCTCTGTCAAAAATACCTGAGAGTATGACAATCTCCAAGGAGTGAGCTCGATTCTTACTAACTGAAGCACGAGTTCCTACCTAAAAACGGCCCTTTTCAGGGCCACATGAGTCAAAAATGGCTGAGAGTATGACAGTCTCCAAGGAGTGAGCTCGATTCTTGCTCACTGAAGCACGAATGCCTACCTAAAAACGGCCCTTTTCAGGGCCACATGAGTCAAAAATGGCTGAGAGTATGACAATCTCCAAGGAGTGAGCTCGATTCTTGCTCACTGAAGCACGAACGCCTACCTAAAAATGTCCCTTTTCACGGCCACATGGTATGGAAAGTCCGATTGAGCAACCTCCCCGTGGTGCATATCAGGTCACTATAAAAAATATGACAGCAAGGATTCTTTTGCAAGACATTCCGAATTGATTCCGCAAAAAAAATCAAGCCTATTCATGAAAAAATGGTCAAAATGTGCATTTGTACATAAAAATTGTTTAAATAATTACCAGTTCCTATCACTATTGAAAATATGACAGCAAAGAGTCTTTTGCAAGACATTTCGAATTAATGCCGCAAAAAAAATCAAGCCTATTAATGAAAAAATGGTCAAAATGTGCATTTGCTTATAAAAATTGTTTAAATAATTAATACTTTTCGGTCACTATGAAAAATATGTTAGCAAGGTGTCTTTAGCAAGACATTTCAAGATGATTTCGCAACAAAAAAAATCAATCCTTTTCATGAAAAAATGGTTAAAATGTGCATTTGTTTATAAAAATTGTTTAAAAAATTAACATTTTTTGGTCACTATGAAAAATATGATAGCAAGGAGTCTTTGGCAAAATATTTTAAGTTGATTCCGCAAAAAAAAATCACGTCTTTTCATCAAAAAATGGTCAAAATGTGCATTTGTTTATAAAAATTGTTTAAATAATTGGCAATCATTAGCTATTCTTAACTTATTGTAAGCGCACATCATTATCTATGATACTTTATACAAAAGCTATGGGTTAAAATTAGCTAATGATTGCGAATCACGAAAAAATGACTTTTTTAAATTAATTTGTTTATAACATTATTAAAAATTTTTGTTGTTACGCTAGTTCACTGAGAATTATTTTTAGTTATTTATTACACTGATTTATGATCTTTTTTAATGAATTTGAAAGTCTTAGAAGAAATGGTATCACGGAAAAGTTTAGCAACAAAAAGTTGTAACTTTGTTGTCAAATAACAAATTTCTGTTGAGTCGAAATAAAATATCCGCAGTTATTCATTATACCTGGAAGCCTTACGGTCATTTCTAAAAAAGAAACATCAAAATCCGTTAAGAATTGCACTGTCGGTCGATTTTTGTCCAAAAAAGGTGCTTTTTTCCCACTGTGCGCCGCCTCCGCCCTCTCCAACGCCTCTTCACTGAACTTTAGAAATGTCGATATCGGAAAAATTGCCGCCACCCGACACAGATGTATTATTATACGTGGATCTTCTTCCTGCACTTCTCAACACTTATCACCTTCTCACAATATCTACTGTTAATGTTCAGGAAACCACTTTCTAATTTTTATTTGTTTATAACAATTTTTTAAGGTTTAAAATGATTTAAACTCACTGGTAAATATTTCTGAATAGTGTTTTTTCGGTCATTGTTGACAATTCAAAATCAACATGAGTAATAAAAAGAGTGGTATACTTGAAAATTGTGCTGCGGTATATAAGTCCGAATATCGTGTTTGTGTCGATTGACCCTTCCCATTGCATTTTAGAGCAAAATGTCCAATAGCAAAATTAAACTAAACACAATTCTGAGAAAACTAAAAAAAACCTTATATCTTCAATAGGTTCCGAGTTATAATCCTTCAAAGTAACCGAATTCTTTTTTTTAAGTGGCTGAAAAATCAAATTCTGAGATTTGCATCAGTACTTTGGAATCTGTTAATTTTACGAAAAATCTTCTGAATATTATATTAAGCAGACGTAATTTCCAGTAATTCTAAAAAACATTTTTGCAGCGCTGATAGGTCATGAGATACGACCTCAATAAGTTGACCATTTTCGTCTAGCTCCCATAGGTTACGCTTTATGGCCGTGGAACTTTGACCCTTTCCATTCGGAAGAATCTATCTGTATTAAAAAAATGTACCATTTCAAGGTGGGTGGTAATCCTCGTCTATAAATTTATTCCTTAGTTACTGTTGGGTAGACGAACATATTCCCAGAATTTAAAGACAATCGAAGAATATGACTTTTAAAATTGGGGCAGTTGAGGAATAATGCTTCATGTTGATATTTTCTTGAATTAAAAAGTGATTTATATTTCTTGAAAAACTTTTGATTCTTGCAATACATCATTTGTCATCGGCCGTTATTCGATCGATGATGATAATTTACCGATTAAGTGTATTTAGATCATTATTTTTACAAACTAATGTTTTTATTGTGTATCTGAAAGAGCCAAAGTTTATCAAAATCATCATCCATCATCTGTTTCAGGTGAAGTATACGTTCTTGACGATGGTGGAGAAGTAGATCTGGACTTAGGGAATTATGAAAGATTTTTAGATGTTACTCTACACAAAGATAATAATATTACAACTGGCAAAATATATCAGTCAGTGATTGAAAAGGAGAGACGGGGTGAATACTTAGGGAAAACTGTACAGGGTATGTAAAATGCAATGCAATATTGATAAGCAGTGTATATTGTATATTTAATGAAATAATGTTTTCGTATTAGTCATAGAGAACCAGGAGTGCGAGAAAAAAATCTCACTATATATAATTAATATACTGTTATAGTTGTTCCACACATTACGGATGCTATTCAAGAGTGGGTAGAAAGAGTTGCTAATCAATCCGTTTCAGAGGATGGCAACAAACCAGAGGTACAACTGACTAAACTAAAATTTAGTTCGAGTGAAATAAGGCGAATCGTGCATTGTGATATATTTATATAATATTTAAGGTGTGTATTATCGAGCTTGGTGGGACTATTGGAGATATTGAGGGAATGCCATTCGTGGAAGCATTTAGGCAATTTCAATTCCGTGTAAAAAAGGAGAATTTCTGCTGTGCTCACGTGTCGCTTATACCGCAGGTACTTCTTAAAACCTACACATTTTCGAAGATATTCACACACGTTCCGTGAAAAAAAAGCTCTAACGGGGAAAAAATCGATTTTCAGGTTTTCGATGCTATTAATAGAGTCGCTCTTTCATAATGAGAAAAAATTACTTCTCTATCTGCAAAATTCGAATTGTTATTAAATTGCAAAGTGAGGCGTGAAACCAGAGTTCATCCGTTTCTTGAATCGATCTTCCTGTAAAATCAGCCTCAGCTCCGCTGGGGCCTTTTCTTCGAGGAACGTCACATATTGTTTCCAAGGCTATTTTTTTTGATCTACTGGTATATATTAATAATTAATACATCTTTTAGTATGTCAAATAATTATGTCTAGCTCTGCTACGATTTGAACCCAGGTCTTGAGATTGCCTGTCCGATGCTCTTACCCACCAAGCTACCGAGAGGACGAGATTTTTTTCACCGGCCGCTACAAGAGAATCAATTGCTCCAACGGTTCTTGAAATAATTTTTAAAAACTATACAAAAATTGGAAAAAATTATCCAAAGTTCAATGTGCTCTATTTCAGTTAATATATAGTTTTTTAATATAAACTATGGCTCAATTTTTTAGGTGCCAAACAATAATCTAAAAAGGTATTTGAATTCCAATAATTCATTCTTGAGATATGATACAAAATCTGTCCTTGCTGATAACGAATCTGAAGTCAGATTTTCAAAATTTTAAATGGTTGGATCAAATATGGCGGACCATATATATAAAAAATTTAATTATCATAAAACATAGCGTGATAATTTAAAATTACTAAATCTATGTTTTTGTTGGGTTGCTGACAACGAATCTGAAGTCAAAATGTCCAAATTCCAAATGGCTGAGCAAATATGGCTAATGCATACAAAAAGTATTTTTATTTTTATGATATTGGATTAGCCATTTCGAATCTTGAAAATTTGACTTCTGATTCGTTATCAGCGACCCAAAACCAATAGGCTAGGTAATTTTCAGTGCTTTGAAGTCTATATGGTCTGATGCATTACTGAACTTTGACCCACTCGGAAACACTGGTGCAGATTTCATATCATATCTCGAGAATGCATAATTTAAAGTAAATTCTCGTTTTAGATTATTGTTTGGCATAAAAAATAAGCAAATCGGGCCCCCTAGCTCATATTAAAAAAAACTATGCTGTCGAATTTCCAAGCTATCTCGGAAATGCGTAGTGCCCCCTCTCGCAGAATATCACTGATTTCAAGACCGTTATTATTGTCTCTGATAGCTCTTTTTCATAACAAAATAATTGTTTACATGCTTTGTTTCTCGCTATATTTCTTAATTCACTTTTCGAGATTTTTTAAAATTATTTTAGTCCACTGAATTGTTTTCTTAATGACACCAAATTAACTAGCAAAATGATTTAAATATTTTGCTTTGATTTGCAGAAGTTCAATTACTGGTAATTGTGAAAATACCGCAAAATCTCCAATTTCCAGTGTTATATTTAGATAAATAGGTTCACATTTTTCGCAATAAAACTAAAGGATATAAAACCGGCAGCCGATTGCAAGCTATTACACGATGTCATACATGTTAATCTAAAACATCTTTATACTTTCGTTTTTTATCGCGACTTGCGTACGGCACTATCCAATACTGTGTGCGCAATGTTTCGTGAGACAGCTTGAAGATTCCTCAAAGGACAGATTTCGAGATCGAGACGGCTTGGAAAGAGACAGAATGGGAATTGGACTGTATATTGACTGAGATAAAGCACATTCAATTTTTGGTAAATTTCTTCCATTTTTTTATTTCTTCAAATTATTTCAAGATCTGTTAAAGCTAAAAATTAGGTGATATTTGAATTTTACATTTAAAAACGTATCGAAATGACTGACGCACGTCCAAACAAAAAATCCTTTTGACCCCTTAAAAATAGTTACACAATTCTTTATTAAAAATATGTTGAAAAATTAATTAAAATACAGCTGGTGGCAATAAATGGAGGGCAGATTCATGTTCAGCGTCAAATTGAACTTCGAAAATGAGATGTCGCATTGAACGAGGTAATTTTTGTTGATCAGCGATACCAGTAGACAAAAGCTATTATAATACGGAGTGGCTAACCACTAGTAGTTTTTATATATGTTAGGCGCCCAAACCGAAATTGAAACCGCACGCACCTACTATTACCCATTATACCTACTATCCGTTCACGATAGGAAGGCCCCTCCAAAACAGCTGCACATTTTTGTAATTTACTCGTAAGAAAAAAATCGCATAAAAACACAGCTTATACTATGATACAACTCACTTTATTGGCCCTAAGACAAGTCCCCATTTGTTTATGTACAAAAACTGGTTTGGAAAATATTCTTCGCGAAAATATGAAAACCGTGGTTTTTTCGCGTCACTCTGTCCTTGCTTGACTTTGATGACGACATCTTTGAACTGAAAAATGTAAAAAATTTGAAAAAAATCATGTAGATGCATTCATATTTTGACTATACATATGTGAAAACAAAATTGCAATATATTAAGGAGGAACATGCGATGAGTAAAATCCAAGATTCTTTAATGCCCTTTAAGTATGTTAAACTAATGTTAATTCCGCGTCAGTTTGCAAAAAATAAGAATTTTTTACCCCCGTTTGTAGAAAATATAAGAGTTTAAATAAACATTGTGTGTTATGGACCTAACCTAGAGGAATCATATAAATCGGAGATTTCTGTTCGAAAATCCAAGATATTAAATCACAAAACTGATTAAATTGAAAAATCAACTTTCTTACTTCCGGCAAAAATAAGAAACTGGAATCTCACCACAGTTTAATATTTATAAAATAATTTTCGAAGTCGAATAAATCAGCTGTCAACAAAAAAACTAATGGAACGTGGCAACGTTGTTGCTTGCGGTTGCTTTTTAGCAGACGATTGTAGCAGACGCTTCGAAATCCGAACAAGGCCTGCCAATGAAATTGGCGGGAAGTAATTCAAATTTGAAATATCGGAATTACAAATCACGGAGAAGAAACCAATTAATTTATAAGTATCCATGAATAATTTTGGATTTTTTATTTTAATATAATAAATCATAATAAATAAATAATCGGAAATTTGTTTCATTTGAAATTTATGATATAAATACATAATACTTGAATGTCTCCACGTAGGTATTATAACAAAAAAAATTCTGACAAGAATCCTGCAAATATAAATTTGGTATAAAGTGGGAGTCTTTTAAATTGTGAATTTAAAATTTGTTACAAAACCAATACCTATAAAAATTCTGTGAATATAAATTTGGAATTAAAAAAAAAAGATATTATAACGTACGCAAATTCCAAATAAATTTGGATTTTTTTCTGAATTTTGAAATTTATAACAAAAACAATACTCATAGAAATTCTGCAAATAAAGTGAGATTTTGTAAATTTCGGATTTGAAATTTATAACAAAAAATAATACTTATAGAAATCATGTAAATATAAATTTCTAATAAAGTGTAATTATTTTATATTTTGAATTTAAAATTTATTACCAAACCAATATTTATTGAAATTCTGTAAATATAAATTTGGAATAAAGTGGGATTTGTCAAAGTTTTCAATTTGAAATTTATATACATATTAAAAACAATACTTCAATTTCGAATTTGAAATTTATAACAAAAGTAATACCTATAGTAATTCTACGTAGGTATTTAAATTTGGAATAAAAAAGAAATATATTATTACATACATAAATTCCAAATAAATTTGGTATTTTTTTAAAATTTTGATATTTATAACAAAAACAATACTCATAGAAATTCTGCAAATAAAGTGAGATTTTTTAAATTTCGAATTTGAAATTTATAACAAAAAACAATACTTATAGAAATCCTGTAAATATAAATTTGGAATGAAGTGGGTTTTTTTTTAAATTTTAATTTTTCTAAATTTAAAACAAAAACAATACTTAAATTTTCTATTGGAAGTTTTTAACAAAAACAATACATACATACATACATACATACAAACATAGATTAGCAGTTCGAACTCGAAAGTTCATTGCCTCACTACCCGATTCGGGTAGTGTTTCTAGGTGGATATTTACTACCAATGTGGGGCCACCACACCCACGACGGGCCAACAGCACGCAGTATTCCTGAACGGTTACCCATCCAAGTACTAACCGCGCCCAACAATGCTTAACTTCAGTGATCTTACGAGAACTGGTATTTTCAGCGTGGTATCGCCGTTGGCATTTAACAAAAACAATACTTGTAAAAATTCTGTATATATAAAGTTTGAATAATCTGGGACTTTTTTAAACTTTTAATTTGAAATTTATAACAAAACCAATACTTATAAAAATTATCTGTATATAAATTTGGAGTAAAGTTGGATTTTTCAAAATTTTAAATTTATAACTAAAACAATATCCGCAAAATAAACAAAAATAAATACATGAATATTTACAAATAAACGTACCTAAACCACTATTGACATTGACGGCCATGGTTTTTACACACATACTCATTAACTGCAATTTTTCTCCTCTCATATAATTCCCAAATATGCTCTTTCCACTCGATCTTTCGGTTTGTGGAAAGCCAGCCCTTTTCACGAGAGATTTCAAATGCCATGTTTCACGCGTTTCAAATACTACAGCTGACTAC
>CAKNYM010050719.1:85062-98459 GCA_932195095.1 Andricus curvator
ATTTTTTTAAAATGTGAACCTATTATTTGTATATATCATATTACTCTTTAGTAATTTTTTCTCAGGCGGTTGAAGGAAGGGGGGGGGGTGTTTAGTGATTCTGCGATTTAGAATATGCTTCAATATAAATACTAGTTCTTTATCACAAAAATGAATCCTTATTTCCCCCAAAACGCGTTCTTTGTATCTAAAGGAATGTTAAGTGTAAAAATAAATGTGTATAAATATCACATAACTGATACTTTTAGAGACATATATCTCCTCAAAATATTTGAAATAATTATTTTATTATTACATTGGATATCTGTTTAAAAAATGTTACCTTGAAAAATCTAAATAAAAAAAGCCAAGGAACAGTTATGTACCTATTATTTATTCTAAATGTTTAGCAAATTTTAACATAATAATAACATAACAATAACAATAGTTATTATATCGTCTTTATCGCTTTTTAAAATTAGTTATCTAGTATATGATACCTGATTTTGCAATAAAAGTTGTAATTGAAAATTAATCTGTTTTAGTAGAGAGTTCAAGTATTTTGTTCAAAAATTCGTATTTTCGGTTCTGAAATTCAGCAACTTAGTAGAAAATTCAACTATTTAGTTGGAAATGATATTGACTCCGGTGCCTTAGTCCTCAATTTAGCTTTAGATTATATCGCTAAATGGGCAAGGGAGCACGCTCTAGTGATAAACCCAGATAAATCTGGCATTTTGCAAATAGGCAACATGAAAGATGTAAGTTAGTCCATTTTTACTATCGGTGGTGTTCAACTTCCTATCACTGAGCAGGCGAAGAACTTGGGCCTAACTCTACAATCAGATTGGAGTTTTGAGGAGCACGCGTTATTAAAAATCAAAGCTGCGTATATCCGTCTGAGGAAACTGTACACTTTCCGTCGCGCACTCCCAATCAAGGTCAAACTCCTTCTCTGTCAAGCCTTAGTCTTGTCCCTATTTGATTACGCATATACGAGCTACGGGCCCTGTCTAAGCGCTTCCCCAAAAAGGAGGATACAGAAGGTACAGAATTCCTGCCTTAGATTCTGTACGGGGTTAGGAAGTTCGACCATATCTCGCCAGCTCTTCGTGATTCAGGTTGGCTTAAGATGGACCAAAGATGGGTCGTGCAGCTCGGTTTACTCGCCTTTAAGGTTTTGTCCCGGGGGGTACCGGAGTATCTAATTGACCTCTTATCTTTTGTGGAAAACAAGCGTGCGCGGAAATCGCTTGCAACACGATCTGACGGTAGGTTATTTGTCCCACGAGTATGTACCACTAAAGCAGAAGCTACCTTCTCCTACGCCCCCCCCCCCCCACGCCTTCTTAACAGCTTAAAAAACTCACTAGCGTCATACTCCGTTCCCACATTGAGAGCCGAATTATTTGATCGATTGCATGCGACCCTGTAAGAGGCAACCCCAATCTAATATTGCGGGTATTTGTAGATCTCTCCGCTCTATACAGTCTCTCTATTTATTTTGGAAACTTATATCCATGTCCATATATTTTTTCATTTTAAAATAGGTTTGCCTAGGTAATACAATCGTCTTTCTTTCTCTTCCATCGGATCAGTTGAAAAATGAATGTACTGTATAATTAGGAACAACCGAAATGTATTCTAAGAAGGACAGTTTTTTAGTACGCTATACATTTTCTGCTGCGTTAGCTTTAGTCTCAGCCTCTTAGTGCGAATTACATACTTTTTATATTTTATAGTTAGTTTAAGTTTAGATGTAGAGGGTTAGGTTGCAAAACAGCTGTATCCGCTTCTGCTTCTTGTGTCCTAGAAGGTAAGCAAGAGCGGGAAATTTACGCGAGATAACATCGGGCAACACTGTTCCTTGGAGTCAGGTCTCTAGCCGCGGATGACCTTACGCGGCAGACGGGACAGTTGGAGATGAAGGTTTCCCCTCTGGATACTTTTTTAGAGCTACCAATCTTTGTAGAATGTTATGAGGAACAGTGTTGACGGACCAGATGAAGTGATCCCAGAAGAACAGCCTTTTGCATCCGGTTCGCGATGGAATGAGCCTGACGCTGGCAAGCCGGAATCTTGTTGAGTTGGCTAATAAATGAAGCTTTCATACCTCCAAGACAGCCGATTATGAGAACTACAAGATGGACTTTGTAGCCTTGGTACAGCCTGCTCAGCTCGAAAAGAAGTGCTTGATATTTCGCCCGTTTTTCTTCCTCCTTTGCCGTGATATTACCATCGGCTGGTGCCGAGAATTCAATCACGTAAATGATCTTGTTCTTCAGATCTTGGAGGACAATATCAGGCATTGTGTCTCTCTATGTACCCGTGGCGTGCATATTTTGAGCTTCCACTAAGAACATGCCCAAGTGTTTCTGGCTCTTGCTTGCACGCTCGACAGTTGGTATCGCCTACAGGTACGTTCATTATGCGTTCGCGGTAAACTAAGGTGTCTATAACGCCGTCTTGACAGGCAAAAAGAAATCCCTCAGTCTCCGATTTTAATCTAGCAGACTTGAGAAACATGTTGGGCAGATCCATCGAGAGCTCTTCTCTACGTATAATGCCGTAGAATTTACCATGAAGGGGCTTGTCAGCATGTTCTCTTAGTAGAAGGGTTTGTTCTGCTTCCTGTACACGACTTTTGAGCACCAAAGGAGTTAGTGATGCTAGACCCTGTGTAGTGTCGCTGGAATCAAATGGTAGGCCAAGCTCCTCTGCGGCCCTATCTGCGGCACGGTACAGAAACGCCCCAGCATTGACGACTTCATGTTGATGTACGAGTCGCATAAGAGAATCTGTGCTATTTAGAACTGAGCAGGCTGTAGCCAGAACCGTTCTGCGATGAAGACACTCTAAGCTCTGCAAGCCTCTACCCCCTTTATCTCGAGGGAGGTATATTCGAGGTACGGAAGATCTAGGATGATGACTTCGATGGATTGTCATTATCTTGCGTTTGCTTCGGTCAAGTTGCTTCAACTCATCGACGTTCCATTTGACTGCGCCAAACGTGTAGAGTAGTGTAGGAACAGCCAGCATATTGGTCGCCTGGATCTTATTCTTTGCAGATAATTCAGAAGCCCAAATTTTTCTGAGAATTTGGCGATACCTTTTTCCAAGGGCCGTTTTTAACACACGCACGTCTTGGGGGAAGATCTATTATTATTATTATTATTTATTTTGTTGAAAATTCGTATTTTTTTGCAAAACTGAATTTCTTTATTTAAAAATCCAACTGAAAATTGCAATTGAAAATTCATCTGTTTTAGTAGAGAATTTAAGTATTTTGTTGAAAATTTGTTTCTGTTGAATGCAGTTTTTTTTAATTTGAAATTAAAACATTTTTTTTAAATATCGATTATTATATTTTTGTTTACAATTTATCTTTTCTGTTAAAAATATAACTCTTTAGTTGAAAATCTTTTAAAAAATCCGTTTAAAAATGTTACCTCAAAAAATCTAAATACAAAAAAAACTAATGAATAGTGATGTACCTAATATTTATTAAAAATGTTGAGCAAATGTTGACATAACGTCTGGGAAAATTTATAATTTATAAAGTTAGGATAGACCCTAATAAATACGATATCTTCCAGACTAGTAGTTAAAATTTATTTGAAAAAATATTAATCGATAACGTTTCGGAAACACAGCTGGTTTCCCTCATCAGATCTTAAAACAGTTTTAAAAATTCCGTGCAATTTTCTTTATGTCTGTGTTTTGTCTTGTGTTTGATAATTTTAAAATAAAATGAAATGAGACTGGGTGTTTTGTAAATAAGGTTATAGCAACAAAATATAATGCAAATTATATTTATTCCTATTGTACAAGTAGCACTTTGAAAATGGACTAGAGGATTTACAAGAAAACTTGACTACGAGAAATAAAATTTTGTTAGCCTGACTATGCAACGAACTGCATAGGTCAGTTGCTCATTAGAGACTAAATTGACAGATTCGGTTTCGGCGATGACACGGTCTCGATGTCTTAAAGTGACCGGTTCACTTCCGATCGTTGACGGAAAACGACGAAGTGGAAAACCCCAAGGGAAAACCCCCTGAAGTTGAGACCCATGGGTCGAGAGACCCTTGGTCAGATGGTTAACAGATGAGTACAATTAAAAACAGGCAAACGATTTAGGAACCTTGAGAGTAACAACCAATGACAGAAAAGGTCTTACAGAGATCGACGATCGTGCCTTCAGACGGTTCAATCAGCTCATTGCAATAAGGGGATAATTTGGAAAACTTAGAAATTTTCGCATCTGGTAAGCACTTAAACACATAATTTAACTTTTATCAATAAACTAGAGTAGTACAACAAGTTGATAGAATAAATCTTAAATGAGATGGCGCCTGATTGGTAATAAAATTATATTGTTACCCATAAAACTAATGACATCCGATGTTAAACAAACCAATGTTGACAATTATACATTTTGGTGAATAGAAAATATCTTGTAACCATGAACTTAAGACTAGTTTTATAAAATTGCTATCAATCTAATTCAAATACTGTGACTTGGAGCTTAGAGGACTAAATAAACTAGAAGAATCAAATAGAAAAAGTACATATTCTAGCATATGAATTAAAAATAACAAAGAACAAAAAGTCGATGTTCACAAATATTTAATGATCCTTGTTGACAATCTGATGATTGAAAGAGATTTCGAAACCCTTAGTTGTCGATTGGCAAGGGATAAACTAACTTCAAGGATCGTTTGTAGATTCCGGAGACACTTTGTAAGGTGACAGAGCTGATATCATTAACAATGGCAATTCGTTTCTGTATTGGGTCCATGCTTTTGAACCTCGACTGGGACAGGTGTATCCCATGTGAGTTTGCATTTCCAGAGTTGTTGGATCATAATTTTTGCGGACAAAATTACGGGCCCTAATAAACCTAATGGATCGAATAACTTAGCGGTTTGAGATAAAATCGTTCGCTTTGTTATTGTATCATTAGACCTTGGCAGGTTGACGGTATGTAAAATTGAATCAGTTCTCGCATTCCAGTGTATCCCTAATGTTTTTATTGTTTCTGTCAGGTCGAGGGATCGGTACGTAATCGAGGCTTCATCTGCAAAATTATTACACAAAGTAGGATGATTTGAAGCCCATTTTTGAAGATTTAAACTGCGTTTATTTAAGAGAGCATTTAATTCGTTTCGGAGTTCGAGAGCGCCTTGAAGAGTATGCGCTCCTGTTAAGAGGTCATCCACATAGAAGTCGCGTTTGAGAATAGCGTAATAGGTGTAGTGTGCGAATCGCAAGAAATGGTGCGCAAGCTGTGCCGAATGTAACCCTATTCAGCGAATAAATTTTGATAGGTTCGGAAGGATCCTGCCTCTATAAGATTTTTTGAAAAAGACTATCCTCTTCCGCTACACGAATTTGCCTGTACATTTGCTGTATGTCTGACGTCATGGCATACAAAAATGTTCTGAATCGAGCAAGAATGGAAAACAGATCCTCGTGTATAGTAGGACTAACCATGAGAGTATCGTTTAAAGAGATGCCAGCCGACGTTTTAGCGGATCCGTCAAATACAACTCTGGTTTTTGGAGTAAGGCTACTTTCGTTCACTACTGTGTGATGTGGGAGAAAATATCCCTGATTTGAAACTAAATGATTGGGAATTAATGACATATGATTTTCAGTGAGATAGCTTTGCATGCATTCTGAGCATTGGGATTTGAAATTAGGGGTTTTCTCGAATTTTCATTCTAGCGTATAAAGTCGCTCAAAAGCTGTATTGCGTGAATCACCAAGCGAATCTTTCTTATCATTAAACGGGAGTTTGACCACGTAGCGGTTAGTATCGTCCCGCGTGGTATTTTCCACATAGTGAGATTCACACGCCTTTTCTTCCCGAGAACGCACTTTAGTTGGATTTTCTGATTCTAGTTCCCACAAAATAGGTAAATCTTGAAATTTAATAAGATTGCAAGAAGCTTGCATCGGGCCTATCGGGGCAATGCGAGGTTGAGTGTAACGTCCGGCGACGATCCAACCCAGATCGATTTGTTGCAAAACGGCTGATTGACCTGGGAAACGAATTTTTCCTGCGCCTAAAAGCACATAATAGAATTCAGCGCCTATTAAAATATCTACGTCTGCGGATCGGTGAAATTCAGGGTCAGCTAATGAGATGTTTTCGGGAATCTTAAATAGCTTTCGATCAAGTGCAATGGAAGGCATTCTACTAGAAATTTCATTGAAAACCAGGAATGACATTTTCAAGTTAAGATCATTTACGCGAGATTTGATTTTAGTTTGACGTAGTGTATTTGACATTCGTTTTTAAATTGTCTACGCCTCTGAGCTACATGTCAAGACGATTTTTCTTGAGACCGAGAGCGGATGCAAATTTATCGGTGATTGACTTGCACTGAGAACAACTATCGAGAAGAGCGCGGCACGGACGATATTGACCTTTATTGTCTAAAATTTCGACTAACGCCGTTCCAAGAATTACTTGCGATGGTAATTGTGCATGAACGCTGACCAAAGTGGTCGAAGAGCTTACAGGCTTCGAAACGTCCTGCTCTTGTGTCTTTTGATTAAAATGTAACAGGGAATTATGTCGTTTTTTACATATGCGACAAGGACCTTTGCCTTTTTCACAAACTCATATCTACCTTGTGCTGACATGTCCGAGAACTGTTTATACGAGTAAAGCAGGTGCTCCTCTGAGCATAGTAAGCACTTAAGCTTCAAGGTTGCGTCTTTTGAAATCGTCGCGGCCATGCATGATTGTGATGGCTTAAAATTGAATCGCGAGTGCATGCCGTGTTTTGATGCATTTTTATGGGACTGAATAGGTTTCTGAGACGATTGCGTGGATTCAAGAAGCGCCCATTGTTCTAGCAAGGACGTCATATCTTTCATAGTGGGAATATCTGAAGTACCTACACGCTCCTCCCACTTTTCCCGACTATAATTCTTCAATTTTTCCTTTATAATAAAAATAAGCAAGATATCCCATTGATCTACAGGCTGACCTAACACTTTAAGAGCTCTGACGCGTTTTTGAATATTATCCAATAGCGTGCGAATTGGGAATTCCTTTGAAACTGTCGGAATTTCAAATAAAGAATTGATATGACTTTCAACAATAAATTTTCGATTATCGTAACGTTTTATCAATAGTTCCCACGCTATTGTATAATTCGCAGCAGTTGTTTCAAGTGAATCAATGACTTCTTTTGCGTCACCCTTTAAACATGCCTTGAGATACATAAATTTGTTGATAGTAGGGATCTCCCTATTGCCGTGGCACATAGCCTTAAAGGAATCGTAGAACTCGAGCCAAGTATCAAAGGTATCATAAAAGGTAGGCGTTTGAAGCTGTGGTAGTTTAAAGTGAAACGGAATTTGACTAGGAGATTGTCCCGGATCTACATTCATTGTATGCGAATTTTGATTAAAATTAGAATGATTACTGGAAGTGGATTGTGCGGAACTCATTGTTGATAAAAATGACATTTTTTGAATATATTTTTTTACAGTACCACTTATCTCGTAGAATTGATCCTCGAATTCCAACCGTTATGACTCTTGTGCTGAGATGTCATCATTCGGTTGTAATTCTTCGAATCCCGTTTGAACTTCGTCAAAGGCTTGCCAAAGTTGAATGTGTCTCGACAGTCGCCCTTCTAGATCGAGCGAATATAAATCTGTATCATCTTTTATTTTCTAGAGAACAGTTTCAAACCTTGTAACTTGAGTTTTAATAGTTCTTCTTTTCGTTTTCAAAGCCTCAAGTGTCAATGCCATAATTGAAATGTATATTTAAACGAAACTGTACTCGCAACATTCACAACGCATTAGAATATCGACGCGATAGGATATACACGGATATGGAAAATCGATAAATCACTAGACTTACTTTGATTCGCTGAGAGACTTGCTTTGCTGGTGATGACACGTTGATTTGAAGTAGAAGTTCCTTCTCTGGAAGTAAGAAGGGCGTCCGAACTCTGTTGGAAATTCTTGTTTTCTCGTAGATGTAGAATTGGCCACAGGTTCGTATATTGAAAAATGTAGTGCTTGAAATCCTCCTCCGTAGTGGTGCTGGTTTGCTTTTATTGAGAATGTTTGTTGAATCCTTTCTTTGAAACTCACAGAACCTGAATTCACTGTTTAAAGTCACTAGCTTTGAAATTACTAGGTTTAGGATCACTAGTTTTGAAATCACTTGTATAAAGTCCAAAATTCGTTGATTAAAAGTCACTATTTTTAAAATCACTAGTATTTTGAATCACCAGTTTTGAAATCACTAGTATAAAGTCCAAAGTTCATTGATTAAAAGTTAATAGTTTTAAAATCACTAGTATAAAGTCACATTCACGCTAGTTTTAAAATCGCTAGCTTCACGTTCACAGATTTTAAAAAGTTCACTCAGTTTTAAATAGTCCTTGAAATCACAAAAGCAATGTTTTACATTTTTACCGAACCGGCGCGATTTTATTTGAGGCGCGTTCACTATGTAAAACATCCGCAGCTCGCGAAGGACCAAAATGTTTTGTCTTGTGGTTGATAATTTTAAAATAAAATGAAATGAGACTGGGTATATGACTGGTAAATAAGGTTATAGCAACAAAATATAATGCAAATTATATTTATTCCTATTGTACAAGTAACACTTTAAAAATGGACTGGAGGATTTACATGAAAACTTGACTACGAGAAATAAAATTTTGTTAGGCTGACTATGCAACGAACTGCATAGGTCAGTTGCTCATTAGAGACTAAATTGACAGATTCGGTTTCGGCGATGACACGGTCTCGATGTCTTAAGAGTGACCGGTTCACTTCCGATCGTTGACGGAAAACGACGAAGTGGAAAACCCCAAGGGAAAAACCCCTGAAGTTGAGACCCATGGGTCGAGAGACCCTTGGTCACATGGTTAACAGATGAGTACAATTAACAACAGACAAATGATTTAGGAACCTTGAGAGTAACAACTAATGCCAGAAAAGGTCTTACAGAGATCCGCGATCGTGCCTTCAGACGGTTTAAGCAGCTTATTGCAATAAAGGCATAAATTGGAAAACTTAGAAATTTTCGCATCTAGTAAGCACTTAAGGTAGTTTCCGAGTCCCACACTCGTACAAATATTGGAGTCCCGTTGGGCGCCTGTCGTTGTATGCTGTATTGAAAAAATTTCATGGTCCCGTATACTCAATATTTTAATGGACTCCTGGCTTAGAATTCGTAGTGTGTGTGTATACATATAGTCACCAATCCTATGCCAGCGGCAGATTCGTAGATCGTGAAGCGTCGCAATTTGAAACTAACCATACTGACCAAATGTGTGTATGTGTGTGTGAGTGTATCGAGTTCCTGCAACGAGCAAAGCAGGAGAGAGGGGACAGCGTTGCCGAATCGCGAATCTTTGACGTTTATGCGTTTGAAAGTAATTGAAATTTCAATGTTTTCCATTCGATTATCTAGAAAAGTACATGGTGAAGAGATTTTATTATTTTTCTGACATATTTGTATTTTCAAGCAGCACAAGTTGACACATTCTTTTAATTTCTCTACCAGAGCGTTTTATTACTACAAATTAAAATATGGAGAGTGCCTGTGCATTGCCCATGCATTCTGTGTTAAAGTAGTCATCTTTAACATTAATTATCTCGACATCAGTGACGTAGAAAAATTTGAAATTAATTTAGCATATAAAAAAACATTCTACTTGAAATATAAGCTCGACTTTAAACAATTCTACCAGAGATCGATCTTTTCGGAAACCACCTTAAACACATAATTTAACTTTTATGGTTTTGAAAAGAGCTGTTCCTAAATATCGTTCCCAAAATAAAGTAATATAAATGTTACCTTTCGACGAGTCTCATAAAAATTAATATCATACAATTGTTCCGACGGAACATTGTGACTTCCATGTCTTTTAGACAATAAATGTTTTGTGAAAACGCAGCAGGTAGTTTCATTACAAAAATGAAAAATACAAATCTTTCTACAGCACTACCTACAAAGTTTTTATATATTTCTAAAAGACATGGAACTCACACATGTAGAAAATTACACGGAATTTTTAAAACTGTTTTAAGATCTAATGAGGGAAACCAGCTGTGTTTCCGAAACGTAATCAATTCGTATTTTTTCAAATAAATTTTAACTCTCAGTCTGGAAGATGTCGTATTAGGTACTATCCTAAATTTATAAATTAGTCTTTATCATTTTTTAACATTATAGTTATCTAGTATATGATACCTTTTTTTTTCATCCTTGACTTTGACCAGAATTCTGTGCTTCAGAATGTGTCTCAAAGAAAATACTAGTTCTTTAACACAAGGCATTTTTATTTCCATCTAAACGCGTTCTCTGTGTCTAAAGACAACTAGAACGGGTTCGGGACGTTTCAGTTTAGCCCCACCTAGTTGGGTGCATTTGAGAATGCCCACACCTAGTTCGATGCACTTAAAAGCGCCCTCACCCAGTTCGGGGCATTTAGAAATGCCCACTCCTAGGTGCGTCTGGTTTAAACGCCCATTGGGCGTTTTCGGGTTGGGAGCCTAACATATACACCTAAGGTTTGAGCACTCGACTTTTCAATGTATACCAGATTACGAACATTTCAAGAAATTGAAAAAGATTTCAACATTTTTGAAGAAATTTTGGCGTTTTTTTTCTAATTTCAAGTTATATTAGAAGAGTTCCAAACATTTACAAATATTTCAAGGGATTTTAAGGAATTTCAAAGAGTTTTAAACATTTTTTACGCATTAAAAGAATAAGGTTCCATGTTCCAAACTCAGAGCAGATGTCGCCACTCTTTTTTAGACGCCGTAGGGCTCAAATGCTCTATCCTCTTCTATTACACTGTACTACAAAAATTACTTCTTTTTTATCTCGAATACTTTTGATAAATTTTTGGACGCTGATTGTATATGCGGTGACAAAAATGCTACATCACGTCAAGTTTGTGAGAAAAATTAGATGAACACGTCCAAGAAATACGTTATTCTTATATTTGAGCGTCACTAAAAAATGAACGAAAGGTGATAACACTTTTTGCGAAGGCTTAAATGAAAGCTTTAACCTTCGACTGCAACCTCAGATAAGGACAAGTAAGAAACTTGAATGTAAACCCGTTAAGAACTGTTTTTTTAGTCGTGCGCCGTAGCCCGTGCATTCTACTTGAAGAGGGGTACGGCTGGCGACTATAAAAACAGTTCCTAACGGCTCTACATTCAAGTCTCCAACTTGTCCTAATCTAAGGTTCTAATCAAAGGTTTATGCTCTTATTTAATCTAAACGTGCGTCCTATGGCGCGACAATGGACTGGAGGACATCTGCTCTGAGTTTAGGGTTAGAAACCGAATGTTAGTGATATAAAAGGATTTCGTGGATTTTAATAGATTTCACGGGATTTCAAATGATTGTAAAGATTTTAAGGGATTTTTATGTATTCTTAGAGATTTTAAGAAATTTGTACATATTTAAAAGAATTTTAAAAAGATTTCATAGGATTTCACGATATATCAAAGATTTCAAGGGGATTTATAGGGATTTCAAAAGATTTCCAAGGATGTTTACACATTTAAAGGTATATCGAAGATTTCACGGAATTTGCAAGATTTTTAAATATTTCAAGAGATTTTAACAGATTTTCGGAATTTTATGTGGTCCTAAACAATTTCGACAGAATAAAAGAATTTCAAAGAATTTTTACAGGGTTTTAAAGATATAATGTTACTTCGTAGGATTTTATAATACTTCATCAGACTTCAATAGATTGCAAAGATTTTTGGTGATTTCAAGGGCTTCTTAGAGATTTCAAAGGATTTCATGAGATATCAACAGGGTGTCTATGTCTACATCATTGGGAAACCGGGAAATAACCGGCAATTTGATTCACTGAACGCCATTTAATATGTGCACACCCATTTGTAAGTATTACGGTAATTTTGGATTGGCAATTTTATGAATACTCAGTTGATTTTTTTTCTCTCAAATAGGTTAAAAGCTATATAAATTATGAATAAAATAAACTGAGGGTGAAGTGCTTTTGTCAGTTTGTCATGCAAGGTATTTTGTTACAATTGATCTGACAAGTTGCTGCGAATGTACAGAAATTTTGCTTTAAAATGAGCATAAGAACATTGACAAATGTTTATTATTTTGGATGTTATTTAAAATTCAAGAAAAAGATTACTGCCGTACAAACTAAAAAGTTATGTACGTGCTCTCCGAGTTGAACGGAGATATTCAAGAAAAACCATTTGCGCTAAGAACTTTAGTATAGGAACACATTTTCATTATTGCAAGTACCCCTTCTTGGTAAAACGCATTTGCTCCCTCTGATTTTGCAATAAAAAATTGATTATTTAAACCATTTCTAATAAAAAATGTACTTGCGGATTTTTTCGGAATCAGATCCCAGCTAAAAATACGCAAAGTCGCTTGCGGAGTGTTTCGCTGTAAAGTTATCGAGCGTCGACCCTCGATACAACAAGAGAAATCCGCAAACGCCATGTGAGGCATGGTGGGGGCTAGAACTTCTTCAAAGCCGCCCTTAATTTTATAACTAACATAAATAAATTGACTGCATATACGCATTTCATTTTGTAAAAAATATTTTGCTGTTAATTAAAAGCAAGCTTAATACTCGCTGGTAAAACGAAGAAAAAAATATTATAGTTATAAGTACAATGAATATTATAATATCGTCATAGACGTGGATTTTTCCAAAGACTTGTGCCATTTTATATTCGAAGCAATATGTGCTTTAAAATAAAAATATTTGAATAGAATAATAATTATGATATTATTTTACTATTAATTGAACAACACTTAGTAATAATGAGATATGTGTAAGAAAATAAATTAAACCCAAAAAACTTGGAAGCTCTTTTAGATTTTGGAAATACAATTATATACATATTTGAAAATCTTCGGAATACCGTGAAATTCCGGAATTCTTGTGAACGAATTCCCTGATAAGCATTAAAATATTATAAAATTCCGTGAAATTCTATGAAATCTGAAATTTTCTGAAACTGTAAAATCCGTGAAAATAAACGCAGAAGAAAGCGAATGGATTAAGTAACAAGGTGTTTTGTCTTAATCTAATTTATGATATAAAAAAATTGCGACCCCCCCCCCCCCTAACCGCGGGACAAGAAAAATAGTTTAATTTTCAATTATATCAAAATTGCAACACCACCTAAAATTTAAAATCTGTAATTTCATTATTTCAAAACAAAATTTAATATTAATTGATAAAATTGACTCATCTTTGGCGAAGCTCTTGAATTTCCCCAGTTTTCAAGTGTTACTTTTAGTTTCGCGATTAAAAATGTTTATGAAAATGAATTAAATTGTCTGTATGAAGGAATATATAATTTAAAAAATAATCGTCCATAAGAATTTGTATTTGTTTCTT
>CAKNYM010050719.1:98469-109003 GCA_932195095.1 Andricus curvator
ATGAAGAAATATAATTTAAAAAATAATCGTCCATAAGAATTTGTATTGGTTTCTTTACACATTAAGTAAAATACGACTGTATTCTTCGAGGGCACGAAAGAAACTGATTCTGAACGGTAATACTTGACAAGCGTCAGATTAGACTTTAGTCTGTTATAAAAGCTGACTGTTACGGATATTTGAAAATTCTTCAAAATCCTTTCAACTTATTGAAATAAATTGAAAATTCGTTAGAATCGTTTTAAACACCCCAAAATATTGAAAATTCTTTTAGATTTTGGAAAGACACTCATATATTTGAAAATCTTCGAAATACTGTGGAATTCCGGAATTCTTGTAAACAAATTCCCTGATAAGCATTAAAATATTATAAAATTCTGTGAAATTCTATGAAATCTGAAATTTTCTGAAATTGCAAAATCCTTGAAAGTAAACGCAGAAGAATACGAAAAGATTAAGTAACACGGTGTTTTATCGTAACATCTCTTTTTAATGTTTATGTCAGGATATTTTTGCTTAAAAAGTAAATAAACAGACATAAGCTTTTGACTACATTTTAAATCTGACACAGATCGCACCTTAAACATCAAATAAACGGTTATAAGCTTTTAAGTTATTAAAGAGTTCAGAAACAAATAACATAGCAGTACATAGCCTGAGGCCCCAAGAGTTCTCGATAAATCTAAAAAACGCTACAAGATTTTTTGTTCAATTTCGTCAGGTCCCGGCTTCGTGACCATTGGAGATGAATTTGTGCAGCGCCTCCGAACTATTCCGAACGATCGTCTGCTTTGGCGAATTTAGCTGATGTCGCTTGCGGATTTCTTCGCTTGGACATCTTTGCTCGATTCGACACATTTACAACTTGAGACTTTACGTACAGCACATGCGAAATTTTGATTATGTAACAAGAAGCGTGCTCGACCACTTTTGCCAGACAAAAGATCCGCAAAGTGCTTTGCGTATATTCTTCCCTTGTATTTCGTGACGTATTCGACTTCTCTTGCACATTTCAGGCACCGCAAAGTACTTTCCATATATTTTTCCATTACATTTGGTCAATTTGCTCAATATTCGAAATTTTAAACATTCCTTTTTTATTATAAATATTTAAAAATGATAATTTGAACCATGATAGTCAGACGCAGCTTACTCTCACGATTCCACTGATATAAAAAACTCATTTTTCGAAAAAATGTTGCTCAATTATGTTTTTTCGTTGTAGGGCAGATTACAATTTGACCTTCTTTTTTGCAATAGATTACTTAAAAAATGTATAAAGTGACTGCAGCATGGATTCAATTTATTCAGTATTTAAATAGCCTTCAACGTATTTTAGAGGAAAGATTTTAACTTAGAATTCATTAAATTAATAAAATTTAAACACTTAAAAATGGATGTCCACATATTAAGTTGGCGGTAGTGCATTTTCATTATTTCTTTTTTTCGTAAAAAATACAATTATTGGCTGCTCTTGGAAGGTATAAGATGTCTTATGAATAAACACAAAGAGCGTTTTTTTGCTATATTGATTTACGATAGTTACATTAACCTCGAAGCGAATATTAAACATTAAAAAAAGCTATTGCGTTTTTATCAGTTTAGGGGTCGTTCATATATTACGTAACGCTTTTAGGGGGGCCGGGGGGTTCAAGAGAAGCTCTTATGGTCCTGTTACGATGGGGAATGGAGGAGCTTTCGAAAAATGTTACGTGATATTTTTTTTGTCTATTAATTTAAAAAAATTGAAATAATATAAGGGAAACAAAAAAAAGAACAAAACGAGAAAAGATTAGGTAGAAAAACATTTTTTTAAATTTTGAAATAGGTGTCCCAATAAGCAAATCCAAAAAATGTAATTATTTTTGTTGATATTCCCAATAAATTTGGTCTCATTCTGATGATACCACAACTTGCGTATTTATAGTGAAGAAATGGATGTGTGTTGGCTGGGCGTCCTATCCTCAACTATCAGAAAGCTTAGAATTACGAGTCGCGCATCCCCGTAAAAATGTTAACGCCTTTCTCGCAACCCTCAGCGCAAGCGCAGCTTCAATGTTTGTTCCACGCTTGTAGACTGTTACGTTGTTAGCGCAAACCAATCGCGCATGGTGCAGTGGTGCGCCGTCGCCGAATCAAAGTACCTAGAAAAATACGGTTTGCGAGACCAAGAAAGCAGATCACCCCGGGCTTCGGCCCAAGCCACATCTCCTCAGTCTACCTCAGCCCAAACGTGGGACCCTGAAAGAAAACTTAACACCCTTTTCACCCCATCTTGTAACAGAATTGTTACAACGGGAATATAACTCAGTACGGCCCTGCACTAAAGGGTTTCCAGTCCGTACCTGAGATGGGACGGCACCATCCCAGCGTTTCCCAAGTCCCGAGCGACGGCACATCCTTTCGTCCGTCTTGACCTGCTCTTCCGGGTGTCCACCTTTTTTACTCTCTAGAGCTTTCGCTCGTTCCAAAATGTGCGTGGAGTGCTCTCTCGCTTTCCACTTTCCCCGCCTGGCCACCAACTCCTGGAGGAGGATCTCTAGGACTCTCCAACGGCCATTATCAGGTCCACCTCCACCGGACTTCAAACTTACTGCAAGGACTATCCTGTTGGTCAGCACCACGCCACGGGCTCGCTATCTTCATCGTTCAATGTAAGTTGTAATAAACTACAATCTTAACTATTAATCGGCCCTCATCATTGTTTTCGACGTTTGTCTTGGCATTCCAAATCCCATTTTCCCTTCCTCGGCATTACATCCGTAATAATAATCTTCTCCTCTAAAGGCTCTTCCAGTCCAAATAACCGGCTATCTCGCAATAATAAACGACGACACATCGAGATACCCAACCCTACTATGGTCAAGTATTGCAGTCAGTTAAACCAACCTGCCTTAAAAAACCTTAAACCGGTGATCGGCAAACTTTTTGCTCATTTTTCAGGTAAGGACAGAGTTGACCCAATAAATTTTTTTCTCCTGCCAGGCTTTGTTCGTCAACGCCACGTTTTTCCTGAGATGGATTAGTTTTCCTTGGCGGGAGTTCATTGTTAGATGAGATACTCAATGGGAATTAAAATTTACGAATCAATTTTGTTTTAAATTCTTATATTAGCGATTTGAAAGCCTTGAATTCGAAATATGTAAATTTTTTGTGATTAGATATATCTAAATTACTAATTTTGAAATTAAGGAATGTTTGGTTTCGAATTCTAATCCCCGTTACTGGAACCACTTAGCAAAGAAAGCTTCCATGGGGGGGTTGGGTCGCCTATATTTCGTCTAGACCCATTCGGAATCGAATTACCAGCGACAAAATTCTTGATCGCCCGCGTCACCACGAATGATTCTTCCACAATCACTTCCGAGAGTGAAAAAACACCTGGTGGCGCCCATGACACAACGAGCTCCGACACAGACTCGTCGGTCCCCGATCCTGGAGTTTGACTTGCAGGAGCACCCTCACCCTGCTAATAATCACCAGAACACTTACTTATCTCCAAATAATTCTCACCTTCTCGGATTTAGACCCTGTGGTGAAGCTATATTATCCATTATGGCCGCGCCTGTAGTAAATTTACCCCCTGTGGAAAATCTTCATCAGCACCCTATCGACTATGGACAACCCGCCCCTCGGGCAAAAGCAAGGCCCTGTTGGAAATATACCCTTTTGTGAATCGAAACCTACTCCCTGTGGGAAACCCACCCTTGGAAAGAATCAAGACCCTGTGGAAACCTACCACTTGGACAAAATTAAGGCCATATAAAAAGACACATACTCAAATTTGCAAGCATTGCAGGACATCCTCAACATGATCCCTGTTTCTTCTGGTTACATCCAGAGTTCCAGGGCCGTGACTACGAAGGCCCCACTGTCTTTCTTACTCAAATGGATCTATATTTTCAAAACTAAGTATCTCCGGTTGAGCAACTGATTAACCTAGACACCCAAGCCCTAAAGGAGGCTGCCGCGGGATGGTAGGAATTTTACCGTGGCTTCCCCTTTGAATGGCCTTATTTCTTGGCATTATTCCCACAAAAATACAATTCGGCCATCATCCTAGGGCGCCTCACCTCGCAACTCTACTCTTAAAAACAAGGAGACAAAGAGCCTGTTTGACTTTTTCTCCAGAACAAGTATTTACTTTTTCAGCGCCTACAACCTCATGTTGTTTTCCTTGATTCTCTGCTGCATAAGAGCTTCCTAGCTAGCTGATTTCAACGCCCTCATGTTCAGAGCGGTATAGGTCGAGTTTGATGAAACTGAAACAATTCAGACCTCTAAACGGGCTGAGCATCAAACCAAGGTCGCCAAATTCACCCCTTCATGCTGTCTACTACTACCAAGCTACTACAAGCTGAATAACGCCCTGCACCAGGCTTCTCCACGTCACAAATAATAAAGATTATAGATTTTCTAATTAAGAGCCTTCAATGTCAAATAATTTTTAATTGAAACCTTCAAAATTAGGAAATTTTATTTTAAATTAGAAGTAATCATTTTTAATAGAAAACGTTCTAATTGGAATAATTTTTAGATTAGAAAATTTAAAACTTAAATTAGAATTTTTATTTAAAATTGCAATTTTAATGCATAAAATAAGTCTTGACTCATTAAAATATGTAATCATTTTTACATTCTCATCATTTATGATTGAGAAAGTATTATAATAGGCCGTTCGTCGGTCTGCCTGTATGTCCGTAAACATGATAACTCTCGAAAAAATGAACGGATCAAATCTTCGAGCTTTGGCACATTTTTTTTGTATCCTGAAAGAAAGAGCGAGTTCGTTAACCAACGACAGATACGTTAAGAAAGTTAAAAAAAGAATTGAAGCTTTTGAAAATGTCTACAATTTTGCCCGCAACCATTTTTTGATAAGATTTGATGTTTTGGTCTTATTTATCGAAAATACTATTCAAAAAATATAAAATTCAAATTTTCGGCAAAACCACCTGATATACGGAAAAAAGTTGTATGGATGAATTATAGCTTTTAAAAAGTCCTACAAAATTTCTTTAAGTCATTTTCTTATAGGACTGTCACGTACGAACTAATTACATTTTGTACCTATTTAAAATCTCCGGATACAAGCTGCCTGAAGTTCCAATGATGAAAAAAAATTAAATCGGAGAGAAAATTTTGTATCAATACTGCACGTTATGGAGGATCCTCCTAAACTGTAGAAAGGCGAGAGGCTCGTCTTCCTTTTATTTTTATTTTTGTGGGTAGGTTTCCCTGCTCTCAGACTGAGAGTTGTTGTCCTGTAAATCTTACTTACATAAGACAACGGGACTGGTGAAGCCAAAAAGTATGCTGTATATTTTGCCTCATCGAAGATTTTATATTTTGTTCACCAAATTTGTCTTTTACAAATGGCAATCCTTAAAACTAACAATGAATAAAATCAAAACGATACATTACTTACCGTTGTTTTTCCCTTAGGTCTACCGCTGGAGAGAAGAAAAGCGATAGGAAGGGGAACGAACGTGCCCTTCTTTGATTTTCCCGTCTCGAGCGGGAAGATTCAAAAAGTTGTAAGTTAATTATCTATTGATAATTAACTCTAGTCTTCTTCTTGCGTTCGCGCTCATGCACAGATCATGCGCGAACACCAGTCACTTTTCCAAATTCGCTTTCACGAGAAATAGATAATATATCTATTTCCCATGAAAGGGAATTATAGTCTTTACGAAAAGATCCCTTCTTTTCGTTTTGAGATTCGAAAAGGGGTGATTCCTTCTGGATTAATCTCAATTTCGTTTTTATACAGGCCGGATAGGACTCGACGAACAACGACACTCCCGTTACGGGCCTGCCTTCCGTCGGACGGAGTTTTAATTTAGTTTTTACGTCCGGATTGCAAAAATCTAATTTTCCCGGTCAATCCATCGATCCCAGCGGTTTGCCTTCTTTCTTGTACCGAAAATAAGAAGAATTTTTCTTGACAAAAGTCTGGGTAGTTCCGGCTCGTGCCAGGTCGCCCAAGTTACTGCGATAATGACTTTTGAGCGATGTACCTCAACGTTTATGGTAGGGATACATTAAGGAGAGATTTTTGCTGATTGGAAAAATGTGGATAAAGGTGGAAGGGAAATTCCGTGAGGCTTGAGGCAGGAATCTCGTCAGCGTTTCGCGGCCTCAAGAGTCTCGCTATTCTCTTGTGATTAAAATTTTTAAAAGAATTCAATTCGCATCGTAGTTAATTCGGGTCGGACTTTTAAACTTAAATTTGTCTTCTAAGTGTATATTATTTCGAATCCCAAGTATGTAGGTATAAATAAATATATATATTTAAAAGTTTGTCATAAGGACAACCGCAGGATTTCGCCGGGAGCGGGTGCTAATCTGAAAAATTGCACCCGCTCCCAGCGAAATCGCGGTAAAATTTCAGCTGTAACCACGTCTCACGACCATGAGATAGGTGGTTACAGTCTGCGACGAACTCAATACGATGATCCGGCAAAAGTCTCGCGCACCCTGAGGACACGGAGCGACCCAAGGACGACCGCTTTCTGCATTTTCCCCGCAAGTGTCTCAGCATTTTGTTGACACGCAGGGATGCTTTTCAGGCTATTAACCAGTGAAACCTTGGCACCTCCAAGAGCGCCGATGATAATGACGATTAGCTTAACAGAATATTCCGGGTATAACCGTCGCAACTCCCTTATAAGGTCTTTATACCTCTCTATCTTTTGTTTCTCCTTGGCTGTGACGTTTTTGTCAGCTGGTGCCGAAAATTCGATAACGAACATGGTTCGTTTCTCGAAGTCAAGGAGAACTATGCCAGGCCTCGAGTGCGCAACAGAAACAATTGTCGAGAATATGAAGTTCCAGTTTATGCGGCACTTCTCATTTTCGACAATTGACTCTATTTCTCTAGGAGCGTTTAGCGGAGAGGTATTTGGGCTAATGCCATAAGAGTGACAGAGATGGTAATAAAGCACTCTTAGTGCCGCATTGTGCCTTTGGATGTAGGTCGTTCCCGCATGAGTTGGACAACTAGATAGTATGTGTCCTAGATGCTCGGGGTGTGCATGACACGCTCTGCAGCTATCATCGGTAATGGCTTGGCTCAAAATTTGGCGTCGGTATGCTAGAGTGGAAATGACACCGTCTTGACATGCCAAAATGAAGCCCTCCGTGGCCGACTTATATCCGGGTGATCTAAGGAAAGCAAACGTTAGATCATACGACATCGACTGATCTTCCACATTTCTGTGGAAGATGCCGTGCATCCTCTTCTCGAGAAGCTGTTCGTGGAAGTTTTTCTCCTGTGCTTTCTTAATCCGGGCCTTCACGAGTGAGTATTCAAGATGGATAAGATTTGATGCATTTTGCTCACCCCTAATATTGAAGTCAAGGCCGAGTGTTTCAGCAGCCTCCTCCGCTGCTTTGTACAGAAACGCCCCTTTGCCCACTTCTTCGTGTTTCCTGATCATTTTAAGAAGAGGGTCTTGTCCATTTTTTGTTCATGTGCAAAACCTTTCGCGTCCCGATATCAAGGGATCTGAGCTCGTCCTGCGTCCATGGAACCACTCCAAATGAATAGAGTACTACCGGGACGGCAAGCATGTTCGTTGCAGATACTTTGTTTCTCGCCGACATTTCGGAAGACCAAATCTGCCGGATGAGACGTTTGTATCTGCATCGGATAGTATCCTTTATAGATGTCACGTCCTGAATGCGGCTCTGTGGCACGCCCAGGTATGTATAGGTCTCTCCAGCGCAAAGGTGTCGTATAGCGCTTCTGCCAACGAGCTCAGGATCTTCGGGGATGCCATTAAGTTTTCCTTTCTTCAAATTAACCTTGGCGCATTTCTCTAACCCGAATTCCATTCCAATCTCTTGAGTGTACCCTTTGACGCAGGTTTGCCGCAGAGATACCCTTCGGAATGGCGAAATGCGAGAGATAGTGGCAATAATGTGAGGCAAAAGAGGAGAGGGCTCATGGTGTCGCCCTGAAACACACCTCTCTGAAAGGTGATACTGTTAGTGATCACGCGAGGTTTTCCAGGTGAGATAGTAAATCTGGTTTTCCAAAGCGGCATTTATCTCTCTATGCACCTCGCGATGTGTGGATGAACCTTTAGGCTTTCCAACAGACAGATAATAAGTCTATGGGAGGTTGAATCGAAAGCTTTCCGGTAATCAATCCAGGCCATCGATAGAAGTCGCTGATAGGATGCTGCGTCTTTACAGACACATCTATCGATGAGCAAGTTCTCCTGACATCCTGCTATGCCTTTCTTTGAGCCACGTTGTTCATACATCTCTCGCCACACAGGTCCCATTGTCCGAAGAATCCTATCATTTAGGATAGCTGTGAAGGTCTTATACAGCGTGTTCAGACAAGTTATTGGCCTGTAATTCTTAGGGTCAGCTAAGTTGCCCGTCTTCGGCAGGAGGACTGTGCGCCCTTCCACCAACCACCCCGGAATAGGCTCTTCCGATTTTAGATATGAGGTGAAAATTCGGGCCAGATGCTGGTGGGTTGAAGGAAACTTCTTCCACCAGAAGGTCTTGATACCATCTGGTCCCGGAGCGGAATAGTTCTTCATGCCTCTTAATACGTTTTTCACCTCCTCGGTAGTGATAGGTGGGCATTCCTCCTCAGCTGTTATGAGGGCATTGCACAGCTCCTTGAAGCTATTTATGTTCTTTGAGCCTTCTTCAAGTGGATGTTGGACCTCGTAGACTTCTCTCCAAAATGCTTGGACCTCCTCTGGTTTGGGCGGATGGTCGACAGTAACTGGAGGGTCTTGGAAGAGTCGAGATGGGTCAGACAAAAACTGTTGATTTTCTCTGACCCACCTCTCTCTCCGCTATAGACTTCTCTTAGCGTTAGATAGTATCCGTATTCTGCCAATAATATGTTGCCTGATGGTCAGTAGCTTTGACTTGTTGATTGTGTGATAACGGATCCGCAGTTCGCGCGCGAACTGTCGAACCTTGGCAGTGAAAGTCCTGCCACATGTTATGTAGTCAATCACACACTGAATGCGGGACGCGTACTGTCTTGCCCAGCCTATCTTTGTGCTAAGTTGATGCATTCGTCCTTTGGTCTTATGATCAACCGTTGGTTTTGTTTTACGGTTTGCATATGCCAACGTTCTCGCTGCATTGTACACACTACAATTGATAGTCCAGAGGTCGGATTCTTCGGAAAAATCTCCACGAAGCTCATCATCCAATTCAGTCAGATCTTTGGGCTTGGGAGAAACCTGAATGTTGATGTTTCTCCGGTTCTTGAAGCATCGTTCTTCCTCTATTGGATGCCTGTTCGAGGTTGGTCTCAGTGTCGCCTCTCTTTCTCTGTTGCCGGCTTGTTCTGGCTGCGGTTGTGTAGGCGCTCTGCTTATATAACCCCTTTTCCGGAGGTCCTCGGCACGGTTTCGCAGACGTTTTTGCGAAAAATCCGAGAACTCTGGGTGTTTCTCGCACCACAGAGCATGCAGAGCTCAGGTCGTCCCTGAGTCGATCCGTCCACCTAAAAGCAATGAGATTCTGCCGGTCAATCGCATTGACTCCGTCTTGATTGGCTCCCCCAACTCTAGGGTAGTCGGCATTGTTGTCCGACCCATTGTCGGCAGCCCTGCGCGTTCGATTGTTTTGAACCGCACTTCCTACAACTATGCTTGATGTTGTCATTGTTGTTCCCACGAGCAGCTAGGGAAAGGGGTTAGTCCATCCTTGTAGAGCCCCGCGTGCAAGGATAAGTCTGATACTCTGAGAGGTCGCCGGGTATCCCAGGATCATCGTTTGAGACACCTCACCCAGGTGCCATTCAGCTTTCGGCACGGTTGTTACGCCTTCGCTTAGGAGTTATTCCTTCGGAACCATCCCTGGACAATTGTCCGCGACTGCTTATTAATTATTGTAACCATATTCAGCAGAAACCCTTGGTACAGGGACCCTCTATCTGTCGATAGGTACATGCTTCATAGTTTTAATTTTACGTAAAATTTTAAAATAACATTATGTATTTTCTTAGAAGAGAAGTTTTGCATTTGCTCTTTGTTATCGACCTAAGATTACGCTAAACGGATTTTACTTATCTTTCGCAGGAATTGAAACAATTTCACTACATCCTCTCTCGTGTACGCATTTAGAGTCTTGAGAACTACCTCTAGAGACGTTAAATTTTTATTTTCTAATGAAAATATGGAGCCTCTTACTTCATGATACGCGGGACATACAACCAATAGGTGGGGCAGGTTTTCTAGTTCAGGTTGGTTACAAAATTTACAGTATTCTTCTGTATCTAATCTAATTCGCTCGCCATCAATTGTAATACTCGCAAACCTAGTAGTCATGAGACGACATTGTGCCATTATTATTTTGTTTAGCGACAGTCAAGAAGTCCTGAGAGTTCAACGCATCGCCCCACCCTTCATGAATTTCATTCACAACTTGCTGAATTTGCATGAACCAGTTACATTTAATCTTTATCGATTTTTGTTGCGCTAACATAATTAGCCTATTCAAACAAATTTTAGGCAACCTACAATGATCCATCCTATATAATTTCTCC
>CAKNYM010050719.1:114003-147348 GCA_932195095.1 Andricus curvator
TAAACAAATAGAGATTTATTAAACATTAAAAGATATGTATCAAAATTATATAATTATTCAACAAAAAGTAGCATAGGATACCAATTTGAGAAAAAAGTGGACATATCTGGGTCAATTTTTAGAAATTTTGAGAATAAACAATAAGTAATTGTTTAAATAATTACATAATGTAAAAAAAAATTACTACTCCAAACAATGACAAACTATTATATTTCAATCAGAAAATACGATTATTTTTTACATTTGATGGAAATAATAATTGTTTAAATAAGTTACATTTGTTTAAACAATTAAAAATTGTTTAGAAAGTCATGGAAAATATTCAAATTGTCCATTAGTAATTATTTGTATAAAAAAGACGACGGAAATTGCTAAAATGTAACAATAATACGTAAAAATGTAGTTTTTTGATTTTTGGGTAATATTTGGGGCGCTGTGGGGGGGTAAGGGTGGGTTAAAAATAAAAGTTATCAGTATGCTTTTATTTCATAGGTACTCCTCTTCAATCCCTGCAAAGTTTGGCACGTTTCGATGAAACCCTGAAGTATGAGTTCAATTTTTCGAAAATCCAAAATTTCCCCATGTTAATTAAATGGGATTTTGAAGTGCCCGGTGGCACGTGTTAATATTCGAATTTCGAAAAAAAAATTAGGGATTTTTTTTCTCCGGAAATGGAAACTTTTTTGGGGTGGGGGACTTGCCCTGTAGCTCGAAAAGCGTTTTTTGGACCACCCTAGTAGGTACCATATTCCTAAGATTTCAAGTCGAATGGTATTGCATTTTCAACAAGAATGTTGCATATTTTACCAAGCTCTTGAATTTTAAAGTAAAAGAGAGATTACTTTTCTACCAACAGGTAAATTTTTAACCGAATAGGATCAATTCTCTGTTTGAAAAGACGAATTTTCAACAAAGAAGTTGAATTTTCGACTAAAAAAGATGGCTTTTTAACAAGATAGTCGATTTTTCACAATATAGTCGAATTTTCATCAAGATAATGAAAATTTCCAAACAAACAGTATAGAATTTTAAAACAAAAGCGATAAATTCTGAATCCAAACTATAATGGTAGACTTTTCAAATAAAAATAATTAGGTTTGGTGAAAAATTTTTTTGGTGAAAAACAAACAAGCCTTGGAAAACAATAGATTTGAGCCCCAAACAATTCCGCAACATCACCAGGGCCAGGCTGCCCGATTTCATATATGAAATCGGCCTTTTGTATCTTGGAAAATAGAGCTTTTTTATATTTAACCCCTTCGTTGGCAGAGGGAATTCGACAAAAAGTGCCCAAAATGTACAGGAAATTTTTTTTTCTTAAAATTCATACCAACAGGTTTTCGAGAGCGCCATTTTGAATTTCTGAATTTTTACTACAGATTCGGATTCAGCGTACCCGAAACCCCCCGAGTGTGACTCGAATATCAATTTGAAGCAAGTAGTTGACGTCAAAATGCGTCAATGCCACGAAGGGCACGGAAAAATTTGACGTCTAAAAGCGTCAATGCCAACGAAGGGGTTAAGCTATTTTGACACTCCTTATCTTAATCAATAACTATAGCCCACCTGTAAACTCTGAAGTAATTATATACACCTAATTCTAGGTATATTTCTATGTTTTGTAATCTAATAACTTCAGCTTACAGCTGGGATAGCTATAAAATATGCATAAATCTAACTTTACATCTTATAATTTATGTGAATAATGTTCAAAATTTTATATGCTATCAACAAAGATATATATTGTATCAAAGATTACTCTCAAACATTAAAAAGTTTAAAAACAAAAATTTCACTATGAACAATCGGAAAAAATATTCTTCAACTCGAAGAAAATTTCTTTGAATTGAAGAAATATATTCATTGGCTTTCAGTCAAAGAAAAGTTTATTTGATGCAAGTCTCTACAAGTACCGAAGAAATCTGGACAATTGTACCGAAATTTCGGTACCCGTAGCCACGGCCTTATTTGATTCAAAGACATTTCTTTAGTTCAAAAAAATGGGTTTTCGTTCGAATAAAGATTTTTCGTTAATTTGGGATGATTTTCTTCATTTAGAAGCTTCTTTTGGTTGAATAAAGAAATTATGATTAATATTTATCTGCTTATTGATTGCTAATGACGTGATATTTAATGATTAAACGAACTTACCTGTAAGTGAAGTTCTATCATAATTGTATGAAGTGCCTTTTCCGATGAAGATCAAACTTTTAGTGCGTCCACGATGCACCGATGTCGCCACAATCTTTACAGTCCAAAAACTTTTCGTTATGGTCTGTATCTATGTATCATGTACATTCTGCTACTCATATTTTCAAAGTGCTGCCGTAACATTTATCAGGGTCCTATTTGTTTATGACTCATAAACATATTTGAGGGAATTACAATGGGTGGGACTGATCATCTTCGGAAAAGGCGCTTCATGACAGACTTCGCAAACGTGCCTTTTTGTTGAATAACATTGCGGTCGTAAAATCTTGCGAAAGTCTTTGATTTTTCTGTCCAACCTGCAGCTTTCTTCATGGCATGAATACTAACACCACTTCTCTTTGCCACTGAAGTTGAAGCATGCCGAGTACTGTACGCATCGAAGATGTCGGTATCTACTCCACTGTCTTTAAGAGTCTTCTTTATCCACCGACTTATTGTCTGACTGGATACTTTTTTGTGAGGTTTTTTGAGAGCTATAAATAACTGTGTTTCCGTACCTCGTAAATCATTAGTCCTGTCCAAGTATGCGTCCAGCGTTAAAGCCGGGCAAATGATTTTACTTTTATTAAAGTATGGAATGGCCAGTGTAGGCTGCGTTTTATTCACCCCTGAAGTCTTTATTCTGCTAGGAATCTTGATTTCAATGAGATCACCACTTCTTTCAATATTCCTTATATCAATTAATGCAATCGTTTGCATTCGTTGAGCCGTTACTAAAGCTAGTAATGTGACAAGCTTCATAGTGAGATGAGACAACGAAATTTTATCATTAGAGCCCCATCCACTCACGTGGTCCAAAACGATTTGTGGGTACCATGTTGTCTCATACTTGGGCTTTCCTGGTCTCAACTTACTGGGTCTTCACCCACTCCTGGTCCATGCAAAAGTGCAATCGCTGATCGGCTGGTGTTGAGAGTACCGTGGGATAAAACTTTTTCAAACTCTTCTGTGAGGAATTTTAAAACCTGATGTATATCGAATTTGTAGATATCAACGTTATTTCGTTCACAAAACTTCCACCACTTCTTTAGAGAACTATCATATTGCTTGATGTACGAATCTGACAAGGATGACAACATAATGGTGATTGCCTCTTCAGGTACATTCCTCCGTTTCAGTGATTCTCGGACAGCGTGCCTGCAACCAGGGTAATCCTCTTCCAAAGCGGATGTGACTGTCTATTCAAAGAACGCAAAAGATTCAAATTCGGTCTAACATAAATAGGTTTACAATCTAACATTAACATAAAAACCGGAAACCAAGCCTGAGCCGGCCAATATGGTACCACAACAATGCCCCTAGAACCATCGTCTTTAATTTTTCGTAAAACACGTAAGATTATTGAGAAAGGTGGGAAAGCATAGAAAAAATGTTTGCTCCAATCTAAGGTGAAAGCATCGACCGCCATGGACCCAGGATCTTTTACCCAAAAAACATAAAGTTTGCATTTTGCGTTTTTCCTTGTTGCAAACATGTCTATTTCCGGCCCGCCGAACTTGTTCACTATGTCCTTGAAGGCACACTGTGACAAAGAATACTCGGTTTCTGGTTCGAGACGTCTAGACTCAAAATCGGCTTCGACATTATCCTTGGAGCTGATGTAAGATGCGAAAACCCAGATACCCCTTTGCTCGCACCACTCCCAGATTTGCTTTGCTAAATTGCTTAATTTTAGGAACTGAATACGGCCCATCTTATTTATATAAGCAATGGCGGTCGTGTTGTCGATTCTTAAAAGCACATCACAATTCCTTAAACCGTCTGCAAAGCACTTTAAACCAAAAAATGCTGATAATAACTCCAGATAATTGATATGAGGAACTCGTTCCTCCTCGTTGTAATGGCCATGCGTTCTGCGTCCATTGCAATAAACTCCCCATCCAGAGCCCGAAGCGTCTGAGAAAATTTCAATTTCAGGTTTGAATTGCATATTAGAGCATATTGCGTTAAAAATTCTTCATTTCCACCATTAAAAATCTACCTGTAAATCGACTGAGAGTGACATGCGCGCTTCAAAATTACTATTATTAGCCTTTAGTGCAAGAAACTTCTCTCTCTCGAAATTTTTAATATGCACCCAACCGTACTTCAATGATGGGCAACATGAACCTAAAGTTCCTATTAAACCTGCAAAATCTCGAATAATGCAACTGCTTAATTTCATGAACTTTTCAACTAGTTGTTCGACTTTTTCTTGCTTGTCTTTTGGGAGTTCAATTGTCATATTTGAAGAATCATAAATGAATCCGAGGAACCTGCAACTTGTGGAGGGTGTTATATGACTTTTTTCCTCGTTGACTATGAATCCTAAGCTTTCAATAAATTTACGTGTCTCTTTAACATTTGTCAGACAATCTTCATATGAATCCCCAAGTAAAAGCATATCGTCCAGATAAATTACCAACAGATATCCTCTCTCTCTTAGCCTCATCATAACAGGTTTCATTAACTTGGTAAATGTATATGGAGCCCTATTTAACCCAAAAGGTAAACAAGTATACTCATATAGGGCACCTTCAAAGGTGAATCTTAAATAGATCCTGTGTGACTTCTCAACTCGGATTAGATGGTATGCGTCTTTCAGATCTCTAGATGCCATGAAACAACCGCGACTCAAAATTCGTTTAACAGTTTTGCCGTCCTCAAGTTTAAAATGCTCAGTATCGATGAACTCGTTTAATCGTTTTAAATTTAAAATCAGTCGGTGTGATCCATCTCGTTTTGGCACAATAAAAACCTTTGAGATGAATTGGCCTGAAACCGGTTCATACCTCTGTAAGACACCCTTGTATAACAACATATCAACTTGATCTCGAATCAGCTGTCGATCTTGCATAGACCAGCAGGGTTCAAGAGGTGGTATTTCTTGTTTCACCGGATAGGTGAAAGGTATTTTATAGCCTGCAACCCAGCTCAGGATGGTTTTATCAGACGATAAAGCGGCCCATTCCGCTGCAAAAAAAGCTATTCTCCCTGCTAATTGACCTACCTCTAGTTTTTCTTCTTCGCATCCGTCTGATCTTGCTTCTGATACTGATCCCTGCCTCGTGGAGTTGACTTTCGACCGCGGCCGTACGCTTGATGCGCTTGGTAAGCTTGTCTCTGCCCCCCCCCCCCCGGCCGCGATGGGAAACCCGGCTTGTGTTGGTTTCGGAAGGACGGGCCATTGTAGTTTTTTGCAATCTTGTCCTTTCCCAATTGTGGTTTTATAACCGATTTCAAATCCTTCGTTGATTGATGCAAAACTTTTGCATTCTTCAACTTTTCAGCCAAATCTTTCCCGAACAACCATTGGTCAGGCGCCAAGTCCTTTAGCGTATCTTTAAAAGAAGCTTTTATATTTTTTAGAATCAAACTTCTGCGAATCGCCGTTTCGTCATGCTGTAGATCACTTAATAATCTCATGACACCATTAAGCTGTTCTATGGTCTTCCCCACACCAGTGAGTGAAGCTGTGATTTTTTCTTGCTTTTCAACAATCCTTTCGTCCCGCTTTTGAATTGTGCTGTCCAAGGCACCCTTAACCTCCAAATTTAATCTTGGCGGATCCATTAGGACACAATTCTTCGGTGGAGGGAAGGTTTTCAACAAAGATTTTCTTTCTTCAGACGGAAGACCTTTTTTGATAATTTCTTCCCAGATGTCTGCTAAGTGGTTATGTACTGCTGGGCCAAGTACACGATCTGGTATAAGGCGCTCTCCAAAAATTTTTAGCACCTCTTCATCTAATTGATGCTCCGGTGACCCTGGAGCCTGTTCAGAAAGTTTCGCAGTAAATTCTGCCCCACCAGTTTCAGCAACTGTGATATCATTACCTTCTGTAGAAGATGGATCTCCAACAGTATTCAAGTTAGAACCATCTTTATCTTCTGGAGGTTGTCCCAAATCAGTCTCCATGAGACTTGGCTCAACACTTTCACTAAAGTCTTGAAGACTAAGCGATACACTTCGATGAGACGAACGTCTACTAAATTCAGGTGGAGGACTATGATTTTTCTCATAAAAATCATCATCAGTGTCATAATGCCGTCGCCTGTAAGATCGACTACGTGAGCGATTTCGAGAACGACTAGTGGACCTACTAGGCGTGGATCTGCCTGAACGATGCCTTCGATCATCTGTGAAAACAATTGAGGAGAAACAAAATGAAGGCATGACCAAAAAAAAAAATAATAATAAATACGAAAAGAAACTTCTCATATATGTATTCCTTACAAATATGTAATATTTATCTCGTTATTATTTGTACATTTGATACCCAATGTGGGTTACGTTCACTCACAAGTTGATTGAACCAAAATGTGATGCGTTAAAATATGTCGCCAGCCTGGCTTTTTAGTTTCACCATCGTTGAACGATTGCGAAATATATCGCGTGAGAGGTTATGTGCACAGTAGATGTTGGACATCATTGTAACACTATATAGGTTGATCGGTTGGACCGAAAAACACACACACGACCCTCTACACAAAAGCAAGATAAAAAAAAAACAAAAAGAGAAGGTTTTTTAATACCAAAATATCTTGTCGTTGGAAATAACCTAAGTTGCGAGGAATTTTAAAAGTGATTTTTTGTTAGTCAATTTCTACTCACAGCGTTGATTTTTATATAAGTCTCTCTTTTGACGTAAAATTTCTTCTTCCAATAACTCAATTCGCTTCTTGAGATATTTCTTCTTACCCATTTTAACTGGAATTTCAAATTAACACATGTGACTTTATCGGCACAAAGAAGAACAATGAGTAGCAGAATGTACATGATACATAGATACAGACCATAACGAAAAGTTTTTGGACTGTAAAGATTATGGCGACATCGGTGCATCGTGGACGCACTACAAGTTTAATCTTTGAGGAAAAGGCGCGAAATACAATTGACATTTGATACGTAAATAGTCCGGTCCGCCTGAACCGTTTCCAGTTGGAATGTATAATATTGCGCAATATATTCAACTGAGTGCTCGCGCACTGCTGCCCTTTTGAGGCGAGAGTAGCAAACGTCTCTCGCCCCTTGAGCTGAGAAACTGTGTGGGCCAGCAATTCTAGGAATTCCTAAACCGCGAGTTCCTAAACCGAGAGTCGGGTGTATTGCTATTTATTGTCCTCGATTCCTAAAACCAAAACAACGTAGCACTATTTCATTCGTAACTTTTTACTATATCTTAGATTTACAGAGAACATCATTGTTTTGAAATTATACTATCTAATTTCAAAAGCTTTGAAATTTAAGTTATTTGATTTAGACAATACGACAATTTCAAGTCATTTGTGTTTAAAATTAGTTTAATTTTAAATGTTTTGATTTTAAACGTTCTAAAGTTAGAAATATGATAATATACAATACAATTTTCTTGATACATATATTATGTATAAATTTATGACTTAAGAATACATTGAAATATTTTGATTTTTTTCTCAATATTGTGTTAAAGAACTTCCAAAAATAGTAAATCTTGGGGATTTAATTATTTCATGACAATGCACACACTTAATACAGAAAAAGCGGAAAGGGGGAGGTCAAAAATGTCAGGAAAAAGCGTTAAGAATATATATATATATATATATATATATATATCAGGTGTCAACACATGGTCTCTTCAAAGTATATATCATTCGACGCAGAATTTCAAGAAACGTGTAAATCCATAAAGTCTCAGAAAAGTATTTTTGGTGCCTTTTTTGAAAATCTTAAAATTCAGTTATATCTCTGGCTGGGCTGAAAGATATAAATTCTAAAGTCGAACATTCTAACGAGAAACCTAGAACTTAATGCAGGAAAGTGTCCTTGAAATTTGTACTCAATATCTTTTGTTAGCTTTAGTAAACCCGGGTAACCCATCCTTTGAATTTAAAGATTAAACCTAAAGAAGTAAAGAAAAGCAGCTATATATTTCGGGCGAGAGGGCGAGGCACTTCTGATACTCCTGTTAGATCCCATTGATTTTGTAATTTTTCATTCTATATTTTCTATTTTTTTAAACCGTCATATCTACCTATAATTTTTTTAATTTTTATAATTTCAAAAGAAAATTTTTATTTTGTTTAATACGGTATAACAAGGTATAATAACTCAGTATGAATTAACAATTAAATTATCTGTTATATTAGTTTAAATTTTATAATTTAACTTCAATTGAAATTATTACTTGATAAACTCTTTAGAGATCTTTTTGGTACGTTTTTATAAAAAAAAATGTATTTACGAAGAATATTATTTATAAAATTAACATTTGTATAATTCCTGAATAAAATTTTCAAAATAAAAACGTACCAAAGAGATTCGTCGAGATTCCTTCAAAGATTAAAATGAACTGAGAAAAAAATAACCTGAAAAATTTTTTTCTAAAGTTTGCCTAATAATAGGAGTATTTTCGTCAAATTTAAAAATCATTTTTAACAATGCTTATTTTTGAACTTGAAATAACTAGTGTACATCCTTATTAATTGCGTCAAAGTGACTTCACGCCACTGACTTCAGCGAAGGTGTACACCTGACTTCACGAGTTGTTAACCCCTCGGGTTACAGTACAGAACTAGATAACCAACAAAATCGGAACTTTTCAGGAGAGCGAAATAACATTCTGTAAAATCGAAATGACCATTTAAAGATAAAACAAAACTTAACTCCCGAGCTGAAGCGTTTCTGAATTAAGACCAAAAATATATGGTTAAAAAAATCCAGTTTCGAGAAACAGAATGTGGAAGTGTACAATTTCAAAGTAACAGGTACCTAAAACTGGAACAGGCTCGGTTGCTAATAACGATAAAAAGTGCAATTTTCAGTTCAAACAAAAAATAAAAACTTTCTTAAAAGATGTTGAATTGCTAAATTGAGAGAAGATGAGTTTGATTAGAAAAAGTAAACCAATTCCGAGTAAATCATTCAAGAATTTGGACGTTCAAATTTCACGGGTTTTGAAAATCGTCTTTGGATAGCAACTAAAAATCTATTTTTCAATTTAAAAAAATAAGAATAACTTGCTCCCGAGATATAGGGAAGTTGAATAAGAATAAAAAAGTTTTCATCAAAAAAAATTATTTTGTTCCGGAAAAATAAAGATTTAGTGTGACGGTATCGCACTGTAACATTCGAGTTTTCGCTGAAAGATATATGAAGAGAAGAAAGGTATATGTGTATTTATAAATAAATAATAATAATTTCAAGAAATATCGTTTGTGATTGCACGGCAAAAAGTTAAGTAAAAACAAATCCTTATAAAAGTGGCTTTTTGTAGAAAATGGAGATTTAAGATTTTATGTTGGAATTTGGTTGATACTTTGGTGCTGAAAAAAGTGGCAAATAGTTTTATTTAAGAGCTTTTTCTCTGAAAAAAGAAGCGCTTTTTTATTTTATTGTATTGAAAAACTTTTAGAAAGAGATATATGGTCAGAGAAAGGTTTTAAAAAAAGGTGGGAGGTTAGGAAATTAAAAAAAAAAGAAGATGGGAGACAAGTACAGAGTCAGCTATCTGGTTTTGTATCACCAATATTTTTATTTTACTATAATAAAAATGAGATTTCGAACAAATCCTTTTAAGAAAATATGTATTAGATTTGTTATGAATATTTTATGCAAAAAGCCCATTTACAGAAAAATGTTGGTTATCTATAGGCCCCTGCAACGACTTAAGTTCACTAGTACGGTCAAGTGAAGCGTGTAGCTCAGATGGCGTTGGGAGTCTTTCCAGTCTGTTTTTACATGGAAAGCATAGGAAAGATTAGTGAAAAATTAATTTGATCAACATTTTTCGCAATGACAATCGGTTTTCTGTGTTACAAATCAAAGTGTAAAAATTAAAAAATATTATTAATTTAAAATTTGGCACTAAAATAATAACTAAAATGGGTGGAACGCGGAGTATTGCCCCTGGATGTAAGTCAGGTTATGACAGCGGCTCCGAAAAATTTCATTTCTTTTACGTGAAACAAGGTGAAGAAAATCTAAAATCCTGGGGCTCTATTCTGTTGTTTTTTTCCTATACGAATCTTGCGACTTTCGAATGACTTTCAATTAACCCTATTCTCGAACACTCACTGGCGGTTCGTATGCGGAAAGTTTCGTACGAAATGCAACGAGTGGGTATATGCCACTCGAAACTTATATTCGTATACGAATTAAGAGTTTGATCATGCGCAGTGATTAAATTGTATGATTTGTGGGGCGCGCGGTATAAAAAGTGATAGGATTTAGAGTGATAAAAACAAACGTTTTTTTACAAATTTATACAGTAAGTGGATTATGTATTGTTTAATTCGTTTTAAATCTTGCGACACTTGGTAATATTTACTTTTTTTCTGCACATATACTAATTTGTATTGAAATTCTTTGAAAATTTGTTTCGTTTTGAGGTTAGAAAATAAATAATTATAAATTGTAGGTTCCCACATCTTTTTTTACTAGGAGGCTCGACCATTATGAGACCTAAAAATACGAAATACAATAAAGTCAATAATACGTTAATATAAACAAAGAAATAATAACCTAAAATAAGTTAAGGGAGGTAATGGATTGAAGATCTTTCTTATGCCGGTATACGCAATTATAATGCTAAACTTTGCACTGGTGCAAGAAAGTGTAAACGCAGTGGGAAAATCCACTATTGATTTTTACACTTAGAAATGAATCAATCAATCAAATTTCCTTTAAACATCGACTTTTGTTTCCAATCCAAATTAGTTTACCTAAAAAAAAAATACAGAAAAAAATCTACGATTTTATTTGGCTACTTAATTGCACTTTTCGCCATATTTTTCTTCACTAATATAATATTGCACAGAAATATGAGTCAGTACGACATTTTCACATTATATCTATTGCGCAAATATTTAATATTATTTAATATTATCATCCACATGTTTGGCTCATTTCACACACGACTTTACAAATGATCTCATTGGCTCAAATTTTTTGTCACTAGTAAAGCACTAGAATTTTGCTGTGAGCTAAACGTGGCAACACTGTTCAGCATATTCGTATACGAATAACTCGAATCGCAAATTCGAAGATTGCTGGAGAATACGACATCCTTCTCGTATACGTAAGTTACCATTCGAAACTTTACGTATACGGAAAGTTTCGAACGAACTCGAGAATAGAGCCCCTGGCAAAAAGCAATCCCAAGGGAACATTTTGTAGTAAAAACCGGACACGACGTGTGTGACAGACATTTTTGTAAAGAAGACATTTTGTGGGAGCGAAAAACGTTTGCTGAGGTTGAAGTCACTCTTCTGGGAGTGGCAAGTATAAATATAACATATTTATATTTACAATGGTTGATTTTTGTTTAATTTTAAGGTAATAATATTATTGTTGTTTATATAGTAATTGGCAATTAATCTTTAACTGAAGCGATATCTTTATTTTTTAAATTCTTTCGTAGAAATATAAAAAATGAATAAAAACTATACCTTTTTAATTAATTTATTTAAATTGGACTACTTTTAAATTAATTATACCTTTGATTAATTAATTAATTCGTTCATTCAAATGAATCATTTGTTATTGTATTACGGTTACTGGTGGTAATAAATTACCTATTTATACCAACGTATGACATTGTTCTTATTTTAATTTTCTTTCTTATTATCTTAATTCTTCACCCCAATATAAAATTAGAATGTCACAATATTATTATTAAAAAATATGTAATCAAGTTTGCACTATTTCTTTGTAATAACTATATGTAATAAAAAAATATATTGTTAATTTCTCCATGTTTTTTTTCAAACTTGTTTTTTGCAAACAAACAGCAGCTAGAAAAAAAGATTTTAACGATTTTTTTACTTACAATTACTCTAATATTTAACAAGATATGAAACTTCAATTATGTGATGCATAAAACCGATTGTCATTACGAATAATGTCAATTAAATTAATTTCTAACTAATTTTGCCTATGCTTGCCATGTAAAAACAGGCTGGAAAGACTCTCAGCGCCATCTGCGTTCCACACTTCACTTGATCGTATTAGTGAACTAACGCTAACTTACAGTCGTTGCAGGGGGCTGTTTAGCTACTTCTGTACTGCAATTCTCCAAATGTACATAATGATTCAAAAAATGTCAATCATATAAATCAAATTGTTCACAATTTAACCATTTTAAATACAACCCGTTTCAACATGAAAGCATTCTTAATTGAAATAGTATAATTTTAGGGCCTTAAAAATTACACATAGTATGCGTAAAAATAAAATAATAAAAAATGTGCAACTTTACAATTTGGAGGGCTTAAAATTAAAAATGTAATAGTGTCGAAAATTGAACAATTCCACAATTCTGCAATAGTTTTATTTTAAATATAAAGACTTAATAGTTAACATTTTTTTAATGAAAACTTTCCCAATCAAATCATATCAACTTCAAGTGCTAAAAATTGAAGGACAATTTCATTGTCAATAAATGTAAAATTTCAGATATGGAATTGTTTGAAGTTAAACAATTTTGAATTAGGTCGAAGTGAATAAAAAAAAATCGTTATCTTTTCTTGTTTCTATTCTGTCATATTCTGTTATAAACGTAACAATATATTTTTTGCAACACCCACCTTAAAAGTTGACGTGCTTCTAAATTGTGCCTAAAGGACCTTATTTGAGCAGTCTGTGTGCGAACAATTTTCGGGCATGTGCAGTTTGAAGATGGCTTACTTTAGGCATTGGTGAAAAAGCTGCGCATGCGCACTTTTGAGATGAGGTACCTTTGACACTGGCATAGGTAACTTTAAACATTGGTGTTGGTATCTTCTTGAAATAAATTTAGATTTAACTTGAACAAATATTTTAATGATTGAAGTTTTATTTTTAGAGTTTCGTAGCCCCGGGCTGAAACCCTTATGGTTTTTTTCAAATAATTTAAAAAAAAAAAATTTTTAATTTTTTTCCCAACATATTTTTGCAAACCTTTTTTTTCACAATTTTTTTTCTTTGTTCAAAAAATTTTTTTCAGCAAATTTTTGTTCAAAAATTTGTTTACAAAATTTAAAAATCTTTTGTTTTAAGATTCTGTTAAGGCTAAAATTAACGTCTTAATAGACTACGAAACCCTTCCTTGTAGGCGCTCGGCACCTACTTTGACTAATTTTTTCGTTTTGTGGCAACAGACGGTGGGGGGGGGGGGGGGGCTTTAACTCCACTCTATGCAAGATAAAATTAGTATTTTTCGTTAAATCCTCCTAACACAATTTTTTCGGACGGGCCTTGCAAAAAATAGCGTGTGATACAACGTGCGCATACCCCACGCATAAACCACTCGGTTGTGGTTTACGTGAGGTCATTCAAAATAGCCAAATTCACGCCGCAAATTATAATTTGTTAATTACACTGTAATTTTGAACAATATATTATGCAAATCATTCTGTCTTTTATAATTTCATTAAACAATGAGAAATATTTATATCTGTTTATTGACCTCGATCGCCGGGTAAGACAGAGTTCTAATTGCTCTAGTGATCATGAATATTTTCAGGAAACTATATTATCTACTGAAAATCATTTCGGCCCATTTTACTTACGACAACTGTTAAGAGATGATTGACGCTTTAGCGGGTAGAGAAGCACAGCGGGGTGAGTTAGGATTTTCGCCCGTCACACACAGCGCCGTCTACATTTATCCTACCCTACTAATAATTCTGTCCCCACTCCGCCACCAGTTGCCGCATCTAAATGTATAATATCTTTGACTTCAACCCTGTGGCGCTTACGACAATTTGCTCTGAGCTCGAAAGGGAGCTCAACCTCTTTATAGGATATAATATGACGGTCATGCAGTCTCATAAATTTCATTGGTTGAGCTCCCCTTCGAGCTCAGAGCGAATTATCGTAAACGCCACTGGATATGCTCGGAACCACCCAAACCACCCTTGCCCTTCCAAACAGCGGACCACCCTCTGTTGCCAAACAACAAGCCTTGCCTCCTGATTAAATAAAGTAATCCTGACTTTATTTTAATCTTCGAATCAGTGTTAACCCACGGACTGACCTCAAAATTAGATTAATGAAAGTTACATGGTCATGATCTAATTGCTACGGCAGCGTTACAAGAGGGTGGGAGGGTAAACAAATCGTCAAAAAAAAATGTTACGTGATATATGGACGACCTCTTATACAAAATGAAATGACTAAGTGATCAGGAAAAATTACAAATTGACCGGGACATAATCGGAAAATGACCGAAAATTTAAAATCATCCGTCGGGGTGAGACCCTGATCAAAGGTTTCAAAGGTTTACTAAAATTATTAAAATCTTTTAAAGATTACCCAGAATGTTACGGATTTCAAAGTATTTTAAAGATTTTAATACATTCTAAAGGACTTCATAGGATTTCAAAAGTTTCAATGAATTTCTTCAAAATTTAAAAGTTTTCAAGAGTTTTTACGGCATCCATGGGAGGAATACACAATGTTTCAAGAATGGTTAATCACTCGATTTGTCGAAAAATTTGTCTAAAGTCTTGTAATATTTTTCTCAAAACAATACAATTTTTTTAATCTAACCTGTATTATCATTTGGAGCCATTAAACGGCTTCCTATCTTCATTCGTTCTCAAGATAATGTATTTGTAAATGAATCCCCGTAAAAAGTAAATTATTGAATATTTTAGAAATTTGAAAAATGTATTGCATTAAGAATGTTGAAAGAATATCTGTGAATTTTTTCAGATTTTTTCTAACGTCGAACGCTTTCTGGGAACAGGTGAAAGTCTACGCTTGAAAAAGGTGGCCAAAACCCCCGTTTTTGGGATGTTTTGCCCTCTAATTATTGAAAAAAACTTTCTAGGGTAAAAGTGATCATATCGTTGAATTTCGTAAAACTTTAAGCTTTCAGATGCTTTTTATTAAACAATTCAGAGGCTTTTTTTGAGCGAGTTGCAATCAAAAGAAGTGAGGGGCCCAAAATGTGTCAGTGTTTACCACTTAATGTGGCTTCTATCGTTATTTTAAAGTAAATTAAACAGCTATGATGAGTAACAACATAGACATACATTATTATTTTCAGTAAAACCATAATCTTATATATCTTGCTTCACATATAAGCTCATAAACCTTCGATGAAACCGGATCAGACAAACTCAAAAATAAAATTTGACATTTATTTCACAGAAAACAATCGAAAATCTTTATGATTTTTATCGAGAGAAAAAGAAATAAAATTATAAAATATAAAATTATGAGTGGCCCGATTTTCCGAACATGTCCCGGTTAGTTCCATTTTACTGTAGCTCGAAACCATTAAAGGACTCGAAACTTTCGAGAATTCCAAGTCGCTTGGGAACTCGAAACTTTGGTGTAGCTCGAAAGTTTCAAGCTTTTTCCACATCCCGTATGTTATATGTAATCACAAACTAAGAGATTAATTCAATAGCATGATTTTAGCCACGATCCACCGGGGAACCAAAAACCAAACCAACGCAATCTAGTGTTAGAGAATTGCGTGGTCTCGGTTTATCACCAGATCTCATTATATGCCGTTCTGAAAATCCAATAGGCGATGCCATTAAGGATAAAATTTCGAACTTTTGTCACGTTCCACCAGAACAGGTATGCTTACAAGCACTTCAAGCTATCACTTATACATCGTATTTGCCTGTTCAAACCAGTACAGTTGCGAATAATTAGTTACTGCAGTGAGATTCCGGTGCCGTGAACAGTTTCGAATCTGAACGAAGCTCTCTTTATATCCTAAGAAGTTAAAAATAGAGGTCATTCTGGATACGAAATTTTTCACCGCACGGGAATCCCACTGCTGTCTAGTATTACAGAATTTTCCGTCTGGGGCTAATCGTACGCTTTCTGTACCTAACTATCGTCGGGTCCAAAAGTCCTGACGCCTGGGTTTCAAGCTTCATTACTCGGCGAGAATAAATCGCAGAATGTTGAGTCGAAGACAGAAACATTCTTCAATATTTTACTTGTAAAACGGTGTCGACTTTGAAGTCCTCTACACGTTCAAAAATTGGTACCAGAAATTTTAAAAAATTCATGAGGATTCTGTAACATGTACTTAACAAATTGCAATTTGTTTTACTTCAATTTAACGATTATTTTAATTAGTAGAGCTACAAATGTAAAAAATAATTATCTCGGCTCTGGATAGAGATTTTAAGGTGAACTCTAGCTTAAAGGAAGCTTCTCGATTCAGCGGTTTCATCTCAAAAGTTGAACGGCCAATAAAAATTATTAATGTCTGAATTAAAAGCGTCGGAATTATTACGATCCTAATGAGTTTAAATACTGGAAAACTCGTATTGAAAAAACTTCCTTTCTCAAGCTCCCGAAAGCCATAGGCGTAGACTTTAAAGGCTGAATGACGCTTTGAAGATTCGTAATGTCTGATGTGCAGTGAAAAGGAGATTCAGTCTACGCCTGTTAGGTGCGAATTTGACATTTCTCAAATTAAATAATAACCGCACCTAACGAGTCAACCACCGATCTTACAGTTATTATATATACGTGTAATTATCCATACAAAAAGGATTTATAATTAAACTAGACCTAAGACACCATAGGAATAAGAATAGTCGACATACGGTGACGCTAGCATGTGTGAGGCGCACGGTCGACACACGCATACACACACTCACTAGACGCTAAGCTGTTTGAGGCGCTAGTGTGTGGACTTACACACTTATACTCCCTACATTATCTTAATATAACAAAATAGCAACAGTCAGAAAATGGGAAATTAGGAACAATGAAAGGATCTTTACAAATAACGAAAAAAGAGCAAAGAGGCAACAAGTAAAAATTTTAAATAAACGACGAGAAAAGAAACGAAAAGGAGACGATACAAAATAGAATTGCAAATCAACATTCAATTTAGTATTTCAAATAGATGCCATTTCGATTCCACTTAATTATGAAATATCAGCAACAATACTGACCTTTAAATTATAATATTCTCTAATAAAGGCTATAGGAAATTATAACCATTGGAATTTAAAAGGGCAATGAACCTTCCAATTCCTCAAATCCTATTAGTCTTTAAATAAAAATTGGCAGTAGTTGTGAAGAATGCAGGTTCATTAACTTCTAGAAATGAGTGGAATCGAAATGCCGAATCATCAAATTATTGGAAGTAGTGCCGCGAAAGAACACCTATCGGGCGTGAGAAATGCAATTTTGCAAAATACGACCAAACGCTCGCCCACAGGTGTTCTACGGCCGAAAGCAGTGCCTTCTCCCACCGATCGATTCAGAGATTACGACAGTAACTCAAAATCGATCATAAATCATTCTTAAGTCTACGGTCCGACGGAACCCACTAAGAATCCGTCGGAAGGAATTTCGCGTTCGGTTTTGTACCCTTACCTGTCTCGATTTTTTCGGTCACGGACCGACGTTAAATAACAAGTAAAATCGGAAAGAGTGTTCCCGCTATTGCTGGAAAATAGATTACCGGAGTCAGTTTAACTTTGCGGCAAGTTGGGTGTTTTTTTTGAACTTTTAGTTTCCTGAATTCCTTTTAAATTTTCTGACTAAAACAAAAAAATTTAAAATACGCAAAAGCACACGGGGAAGTAAGTACTTCCTAGATTGGAAAGAAAGCCCTGTAGTAGGGTAATATCCAAATTAACGGTTTTTCTCGTTTCGTTTTATCCGGGGATATTATCTGAAATTTCAAAAAAGTGCATAAACGAAAAATGAATTAAATTCACGCCTCTCAATTGAGAGTAGGTTAAATAAAAAACTTTCGGGCAATGAGAATTGTTCATCATTTCGCCTGACATCTGGTAATGTACAGTATCGACAATTGTTACACTACACAACACACACACAACCACATATGATATGTAATCTATAAATATATAACCTGTGTCATTTTAAATATAACCATGTACCACACTCAGTAATATGTCAAATATTATTTTACAACAATCGAACGACAACCCAAGCTCAACAGCATTTTAGAAAAGCCCTGAATGAATAGGGCAGGGAATTGGCCCATAAAATTATCGATACTTGCATGCAAGTATTTATTATTTAACCATCCAGAATTGGTTAATTGAGTAAATTCCCTCGAATTTATTTAATTAATAAATCCTCGGATGTAACAACGCCTATGGGTTTCGGGAGCTTGACCCTTTTTTTTAAAGGGATCTCTTTCACGCTTAAATTGGACAATGCTGAGAAAGGACGTTTTTTCAATACGAGTTTTCCAGTATTTAATCTCATTAAGATCGTAATTATTCCGGCGCTTTTAATTCAGACAATAATAATTTTTATTGACGGTTCAACTTTTGAGATGAAACCGATGAATCGAGAAGCTTCTTTTAAGCTAGAGTTCAGCTTCAAATCTCTACCCAGAGCCGAGATAATTATTTTTTACATTTTTAGCTCTACTTATTAAAATAATCATTAAATTGAAGTAAAACAAATTGCCATTTTTTCAGTACATGTTACAGAATCCTCATGCATTTTTTCAAATTTCTGGTACCAATTTTTCAACGTGTGGAGGACTTTAAAGTCGACGTGGTGAAAGTTGAGTGTCATTTCTCCCGTTTTTTCACACATTTTCTGTCACAGGAAAGACCAAAATTGTTTTACGAAAATGGAACTGACACCGTTTTACAAGTAAAATGTTGAAGAATGTTTCTGTCTTGGACTCAATATTCTGCGATTTTTTCTCGCCGAGTAATAAAGCTTCAAAGCGAGGTGTCAGGACTTTTGGACCCGACTTTAGTTTCGCCCCCCTCGAAATTATTGAGGAGTATAATATAAGGATCGTTTCCACCCCCCTCAGACCCCTTTTACAACCCACAATTCCCCCTCCAACCCTCCTGACCCATTCACTACTCCCCCAAGTCAACATATATCCCCAGAATTGTCAAACATTTTTCATCTCCCATCTTTTGGAAAGGGGAATACGAGAAAGAAATTATGACAGTTAGTATTAATAAGGCTATGAGTGCGCAGTAATAGTAAGACTCGTAGTACGAAAAATTCCGTAATAGCAGCCCTAACGAGTCTGCGGCATTCACGGACAATTCTGTAATAATAGACATTGCCGTATTATTATTGTGAGTGGATAGAATTACCTTCAGATACATTTTTACAGGTCATAACGATTCACGATCTCTCTTCCATTTACCGGGTTCCTCTCTTAATGGAAAGTCAAGGTGTTATACCTTTTCTGAGTGACAGATTAAAGTTGAACGTTGGAATTCAACAACCACGTAATTTCATGCGTAAATGGCGAGATCTCGCCGAACGTATTGAACACCTGCGAAAAGAAGTTGTTATAGCTTTAGTTGGAAAATACACAAAGCTTGAAGATTCATACGCTTCTGTGACAAAAGCATTGCAACATGCTTCTGTGCAAGTGGGATACAAGTTAAAGTTAAAGGTATGTGATCTATCTTATTAGAATGAGTTGTACTGGCTGATTGCTGCATGTATTGTAAACCTGTTTCTGTTTATTTCAGTACATTGAAGCCTGCAATTTAGAGAAAACGAAATTACAATCAGACCCCGTAATATATTATGAAGCATGGCAACAGTTGTGCAAAAGCGAGTAAGGATTCCTTTAAAAGTATCAAGTATATTTTACTTACAATTCATGTGGGATTTGCGAAGTTTCGCAAGGCTGATATCAACACATAGCACCTTTTTCAAAAAACTTTCAAATACGAATTGTTCTTTTATGACATAAGCAAGTCATGAACGGTTTATTTTGACGCATCAAATTGTTTTTGAGCATTCGCAATTTAATAGGTTTTTTATATTTTAGTGGCGTCATAGTCCCAGGAGGTTTTGGAAAAAGAGGAATGGAAGGCAAAATAAAAGCATGTAAATGGTGCAGAACAAACAACAAGCCGTTCCTTGGTATATGCTTGGGAATGCAAGCCGCAGTCATAGAATTTGCGCGTAATGTGTTAAATCTAAGTAACGCTAATAGCACCGAAATTGATAATGAGACCGAGAATCCTCTTGTCATCGATATGCCAGAGCACAATCAAGGACAACTGGGTGGGACAATGAGACTAGGAAAAAGACGGACTCGTTTCACAGGAGGAAATTCTGTTATAAGTAAATAACTTACAATCTTCATAGGGCCAATAATTAGAATATTTTATGTGTAAAAACATTAAGAAAACATTAGTGTAGCTTATTCTAATACTATGCACTTGGCTGTACAGCATCAAGTGCATTTTTAGGTTTAAAAAGGTTATATTTTTTTTGCAGAGCAATTGTATGGCAACAAAGATAGCGTGGAAGAACGCCATCGTCATCGATACGAAATAAATCCAAAATATGTTGGTGATTTACAAGCTGCTGGCATGAAGTTTGTCGGTGAGCGTGGTTTTATTTTAGATAATTTGAAATAAAGGTGCAATAGAGTTGCATGATTAACTGAATTTTCCATCACAGGTCACGACGATCAATCAGAGAGAATGGAAATCGTCGAACTGGAAGGGCACTGCTACTATGTTGCTACGCAGTATCATCCAGAATATTTATCCCGACCTTTAAAACCTTCTCCCCCGTTCTTAGGATTAATACTAGCTAGTGTAGGAAAGTTGAAATCCTACTTATCCAGGGGTTGTAGACTTTCTCCGGCGCAATTGAGCGACAACGATTCTGGTAATTAATTTTTTTGTCAAACAATTAGAACCGAGGTGGACGAAAAAAAATTCCAATCCAGCTGTTTCATACTCTAAAAAAATTCTAAAGAGTCGAGTATCGACTTCACTGCGTACCTCTGGTTTATTTTTATACCGGAATTAACTGATGTATATTTTGCAGATGATGATTATGCTGTTGAATCTACAAACAGCTTGAAAGTAGGGAGCAGTACAAAACTAACCAATGGCAACGTCTCTGGCTCCGATTAACGTTCCTAAGCTTAGGCTTTAAGGCATTAATTCGCGATCATATTGTTTAGAGGGAATCAAAGTTGCTAGTAAATACAAAGAATTTTTGACGGGTGGGGCTAAAAAATCAATTTACAACATAACTGGTACTGCATAATCTGACGGTGGAGTATTACCAAAGACATTTACACATAGATGCATTAAGGTGCGTTCAAAACATCTAGTGGTGTATAATCTTACTGAAAATCTCATTTCACTTCCGAAGTTTAATTACATGTATATGGCCCTCTTCTTACAAAACTCCAACTCGTTAGAATAACCATAACGACCCTAAGAAGTTGAAGATGATCTAGCCTTACTCTGTTTTTATTCTGATGGGATTTGTCGTAGAAGAATGAGCCACCAGAGGCTCTTAACGTAACTGACTTCATGCATGACTACATTTCGGATTAGTTGCATGTCCTTTCTAACAACACTTTATTACCTCAACTCAACTATAGAATTGCGGATTCTGATTCCCTATAAATTATAGGAACATGAATGGGAAATAAAGGAGCCGTGATTCTATAGTTTTACGACGGAAAAGGTCTGCATGTCTCGTCCACTCGCTTGCGGATCACACGGCGAAATGTACTGTACGTACATTCATACAAAATGCAATTAAGGTCTGGTATGCAATAAGGGGATAGAATAAGTTTTGCCAGAGAGTGGGGAGGACCCTGACCGCTTGGGTTCGATCGATGTTGACGGGCCTCATCGTCCTTAGGCGAAAGATATTATACCCCCTTATTACATCCAGCTCCTCAAGTTACCCGAAATAATATACAGACCATTTAGCTATACGACAATCACGAAGTAGTATAAGCAGTCAAGCTTTTCGGTAGTAATCTCCAAGTATACAGCTGTATAAAAATTAGAGCTTGGCTACAATCAACACCCTTACGCGATAAAAATGAGAAATACTACGGATCAAACTGGTGTTGTGATTTACTTAAAACCTTTTCACGTATCGCGTTAATTGGCTAGTCATTATTATTAGATATATGACGTTAGAAATAATATTTTGTTAATTTTGAAATTAATATTTTGTAATAGTACGTACATTATCGAATCATTTTGACTTCACAATTTAACGACAAAAATTCATTTCCTTCTTCCATATATAGATATAGATATCTTACTTGACCAACCTTCGAGGCACTGCTTTCAACCGGATGTGGCTTTGTGTGCCTCTTCTTATATTGCCTGCTGCTTATTTTTATAAGTAACAATCTTTAGTCTCGTGCCAACTCTCATTTTACCTGTGGCCATCCTGTGCGATTATCTTTAGTTTTAGAAATATGTATCTGATAATGTTATAAACAATGACTTGTATAGGATTAATGTCATTATTAGCGCACATGTCAAAGAATTAATATTTTTCTAAACCATTTTTGTTTTAATCTTAATATGGCCAATAATATCTTGAATCTGCAAACTTTACAAGACAGTATGGCAAATATTAGGCTGTTCTCTCATATTCTGAACAAACATAAATTCTTACATCGGTAGCGAATACAATGAGTATCTATAAAATTCTCGACAACAAGTTTTGACGACACTTAAATTTGACGAAAAAAAAATTTCCGACAGACAATATTGCCGAGTGTAAAATTTGCCGACAATGAAAAATAACGAATTATAAATTGTCGAATTTGAAAATATGTAAGATTTTCGAATTATTAAATTAACGAATCGAAAGTATTCGCAAAATTAAACTTCCTACATAATCGAAGTTTTGAATTATAAAATTCCCGATAACAGAAAATTCCGAAATATAAAATTTCCGAAATTGCAAATTGTCGACAAGATTTTAAATTTCCAAATTATAAAGTTAACGATTCAAAAATTGCAGACAAAAAAATTCCCGAATTGTAAAATTTCCGACAATCAAAAATATCGAATGATAAAATTGCCGACAACAAATTCCCGAATTGTAAAATTGCCGACAATAAAAAATCTCGAATGATAAAATTGCCGACAAAATAATTCCCAAATTGTAAAAGTGCCGACAATAAAAAACCTCGAATGACAAAATTGCCGACAATAAAAAATCCCGAATAATGAATTGCCGATTATCATTATTTAAATTATTTTTACAAACGAATGTTAATAGTGGTATGTAGAATGTTCTTGGGTTGAGTTATGGTGGGGGCACTTATATATTAGGTCGGAATTATCGTATTTGTCTGGCGGGTTAGGGCAAAAAATCAAATTGGCTCAAAAATCTCTACCTGATCCGACAACCTGACAATTTGACTGGGCCTTACATTCCAGAATATTATAAATTCTTTAATGTCATGAAGACAAAATACGATGTGTAATGAGAATTTAGAAAGTGGGGGATAATTGTATTGTAATATAATCTATCGTTCTATTACATCGTTAGTTCTAAAAGTATGGGAACAGCAAAATATCTTGGAAGGGAGCCATATTCGGATAATATGACCAACACAAAATTTTTAGTATTTTTTACGCTTCATCAAACGATGACCTTGACCTTGAATATGACCTTTACGGTCATTTCCAGGTCAAATTGATTTTTTTAAATGGGAACCCCTATTTTTGACCCCGGGAACTGAGAGAGCGGAAAATTTTACGTCCAGATATGACCTTGACCAATAGAAAATTTCACCTGGGAAGGTCATGGCAAGGTCAAATAACTTACAGCAGGATGACTCGACTGGCATGCATTTTTGAAGGAAATAGCGGTTCCCATTTTAAAAAATCAATTTGACGTTGAAATGACAGTGAAGTTCATGGTAAGGTCACCATTCAATCGGGCCTCAAAAATGCTACAACTTTTGTGTTGGACATATTCTCTGAAAATGGTTCCCTCCCAAGATATGTTGCTGTTCTCATACTTTTAGAACACCCTGTATAATATACGGTACATCCTGGTTTTTAGTGTTTTGTAGCCCCGGGCAAAAACCTTTATCATTTTGGTCGGGTTACCGTCCGTCGCACATTTTTCCAAAAACTTAATAACTTTTTTTTTATAATTTAAAAAAATTATTATTATTTTACTTTTAAAATAAATTTTTTTATTATCTATTTATCTATCTGCGCAGTTGAGTTCGGCAGCACATAGGGCTGAACAGTTAAGTTCTACAGCATGTTCAAAGATTAGAAATCAAAAATATATTTTGAACTCAATGGGGCTGTATAAAAGAAATTTTTTGTTCCGTATATTGTTGTATATTATTGCTAACGGATAACCAATATTCATTGTTATTTTCATGGTGGACAACCTGATGTGTATTTGCAGAAAATCGTATTAAAGGTACGTTTAATTATAAAATAATACTTGACACGTTTATTATTCTGAGATATTTATTTTTAAGGAATAACCTAAATTATTTCTCCTCAAAATTTCATGGCAAGCCAAGGTAACGAAATTTTAACAGTCTCTCCTACTTTTCCGATGTTCTTCCTGAAATATTTCTTGGAATTCTTCCAAGATGGTAAAACACGTTCCAAGAACATAGGCTTGTATTAAGGGTCACTAAAATTTTTTGCGTTTTAAAAGTTTCCATTCCTGTAAAGTAAATAGCTTTTTTTTAACACCCACGCGGGAAACGCGGTTTTGGGACTCTGGTTCGAAACAGTAAAAGTGGTCGATTCCACAATCAATGATGACTCCGTGTGATAAAATTTACTTTTCCACACTATTGACGGGAAAGTTTGGAAATATTATACTTTTAAACTCAATGGGGCTGGATGCGAAAAATGGAATACCTTTAAGTCCATATTTTCGTGGTTGCATCAATCGATCAGGGAACCGATCACTTTTGCTGTTTTGCGCTAGGACATGAAATCGCATTCCCCTTCGCGGTATATAATGAAAATGATATGTTAACCAAGTTGGGGACTAGTCGACTCCCAATTCGCATAGTAACCGCGCTCACTTCGATCGCGCGGCAACTTCATGCTCGTTGGGAATCTTCTAGTTTCCTCACTCGGTTAACAATGTACTATTATTAAAGTCACCATCTACGACAGTGCTCTCCAAAAGGCAGCCATTGGCTGCAAAGACTGCCAGTGGCAGCCGCGAGAGTAGGTCAAACACGCCCTCATAAATTTTCGTCGAACTTGTCCTTCGACTCGTCCCTAATCCTTTACGGTAAATTACAGTTTGAAATGAAAAAAAAATGAAATGAATTGTGAATTCAAGTAGAAAAAAATCAGACCCTTGGGTGTGAACAATGAGCCGCAACGAGCCGTGACCGTAACGACCGTAACCCTTTTTAGGATTCCTGGAAACCGAAGAAAAAAATGACAGAAAAACTTTGTGGCAGCCAAACACTTCTCATGGCAGCCAACACCTGCTGAAAGTGGTTAGCCCTGATCTACGACCTGTTCAAATTTATTTGCTTTTACATGATTTATAAATAAGTGTGAGGCTCAAAATTTTTTTGCGAATAGATTCTTTCCAAGGTATTGCACTTGAGAAATAATTTCAATAATTATTTAGGTGAAAAAGTGTTTTGTAAGACAACGGAAAGAATATCTGACTACGATCAACTGTAGTCGCCTAGTTACATTACCTGATATTAATTTTGTTTTGGTACTCATTCCACACTACCTATGAGGTAGAATACTATGCGCGTTTTTTTTTACACGGAGAAAATTGATTTTGGAAAGATAATTCTAAAAATCATTAAAGCTGGGATATGGCTGCATTCCCTTTCTAGTGTATTATTTATCTCCAAATTTTGTCTATAGCTAGGCCAGTTTTCCCTACAACACAGATATGTAGGTATTTGGATTTGTCGGTTTTTCAAATTTTGCTTATAACTTCTGAAATAAATCTTTTTCAAATATATCACTCCACGTTCATTAATGTCAGAATAGTATATTGCGTGACAAGGGGAGAAGCAATGAGTTCAACACATGTGATATCTGCCCTCGTTTCAGACCTGTTAAGTGAGCATAAACACATGGTCATATTAAAGTTTTCCAGACTGCATAATTTAGTGCTAATTTTGTACAACAATGAAAAATATCGTGCTTTTCAATTTTTTGAAAAAACGTGTGGTCGTGCTAGCTTAACGTTAAGCTGACATGACGACACATGAAATAATGCAAAATTCTTATTTTGAAATATTGTATACTTTAGTGCTAATTTTGTGCTAGTTTTATACTACACTAAAAAATTTGGTGTTTTTGAATTTTTGTAAAAAACGTGTGGTGGCGCTGGCTTAACGTCAAGCTGGCATGAACACACATGAAATTATGCAACAGTCTCATTTTTCAATATTCCATAATTCAATGCTAATTTTGTACCACATTAAAAAATGTTGCGCTTCTGAATTAAAAAAAAACGTTTGGTCGCGCTGGCTTAACGTTGAGGTGGCACGCGACACTATAAAATACATAAAAAACTGCAAAAGTTGCATCTGTCAGTATAACATAAGATGGTGCTTAATTAATGCTCTCAAATGACACCACTAAGAATTTTTAAAAACTAACCCCTATCACTGGAAAACTGCCCTCAGGAATAAATTTTACACTTGAAACGAGATTAAGTACGACAAAGTTTTGATTTTATTTCAAACAAAAATAGGACATTTCAACCTCTCATTCGAAAAACAGTATACCCAAATTTTCACTTTCTTCGCGTTTCACAAAATTTCAGTTAAAAATCTTAAAAAATAAAGTCCTAACCCTCAAGCAGTACCTTCACACAAAAATTACACATTAAGCTCCTTCTTGTTCATAACTCAATGAGAAAATCGATTAAAATTTTTGTTTGTTAATCTCTGACAAAAAATAAAACTTTTCACTGTTATAGTATAATTATCTTGGTTAGTATATACAACACCTGTTCTTTATTGTCCATAACTATTGTTATTAATCTTTGACATAAAAAAAACTTTTCAATCCCGCGTCCATTTATAAAAAATACATTGTTTATAAGACAGTGATTAAGTAATGGCTCATCGTACGAGAAAATTTCACGAAAGTGGAAAGTTTTATTTTCCGCCATAGATTATTATATAAATTAAAAATAATCGATTTTCTCAATTGAGGGTTTCTGTTAATAACAATAGTTATAAACAATAAGGAGCAGGTGTTGTAAGTGCTAACCAAGATAATTATACTATCCACGGCATTGTTTATAAGACTATGAATAAATAATGGCTCCTCGTACGAGAAAATATCAATGAAGTAAAAAGTTTTATTTTGTGCCACAGATTCATCAAAAATTTATAAATCGTTTATCCTAATTGCGGGTTTTGATGAATAAAAATAGTTATAAACAATAAAGGAGCAGGTACCGAAAATGCTCACCACGAAATTCATACTGTTTATGGTAAAATTAACCTTACGAAAAAAGGTTATCGCGAATGACTTGAAAATTATGACTTTTAGGGGGGCTTCTATTTATAAAAAATATATTGTTTATAAGGCCGTTAATAACTGATGGCTCCTCGTACGAGAAATATATTTAACAAATCGATTTTCTGAATTGAAGGCTCTTGTTATAACCAATAGTTATAAAAAATAATGAGCAGAAATTGAAAATTCTATCAGAGATAATTATACTATTTACGGTGAAATTAACTTTATGAAATAAGGTTTAATAGTTATGTGTGATACAAGGACCCTAATTGGCACTTTTTCGGCCGAGTGTGAAAGTTGGAGTAAGAGTCGAGTCGAGGCGTAGCCGAGACCAGCCTCTGGTCACTAGATAGCCAAACTTGAAGTATCATATTCTGATCCTGCTCTGAGACACCGCTAGACGACGTTGCGGTTTTCCCTCCCTACGTCCTTTGTTTTAATTTTTTAATTTGACAGTTATGTCGGTAAATCTCAGCAAATTCATTTGATAGAAAATTTAACCATGAAACCCCGACAGATTCCAAGTGACAAACAGAAGTGTTATATATTAGATTGTCGATCAACGCGTCGAGAAAAAGCTCATCATTTTCCTATAGATGGGCAAATGTTGCTGAAAGTTTAAATTAAATACCACCTTAAACTTCAAAATATTTTCTTATCATTTTACTGTCAATTCATTATAAAATACAATTTTATTTAAAAAACCAAGAGAAAAATAATTAGAAATTCATAAATAATTATTCTAATCATTATTTATGTATATTTATTTGTTATTTCTTGGTTTCTTATAATTTGAGTTACTTTTTAAGTTACTTTTAAAATTACTATTATTATCATCTTAGGGATCCGAAATACCGTTATGAGGCGCCACTGGCGACTATCTTTCTTCATTTTTGAAGCATAAAGTGACCAGAGGCTGGCCGAGACGAAGGACAAATACCGCATGGAGTCCTAATCTAAAATCCCGATAGGGAATCCAATCCACTTCATTTCACTTCACATTTCACTTCACTTCACTCCCCACTCCACTCCACTCATAAGCGTGAAAAGCTTTATTTTGTACCAAAGATTATTAAAGATAATAAAAAAATCTTTTTTATTTATTGAAGGTTTTTTAAAATAAAAATGTTTGTAAACAATAAGGAGCAGTTATTGCATGTGCTCACAGACATATTTTTATTTTTACAGTAAAATTAATGTTGTGAAAAAAGGTTATCGCGATTACTTGAAAATTGTGGCTTGTAGGGGAGCGTAAATTTATGAAAAATATATAGTTTATTTGGCTGTGAATAAATAATGGCTTATCGTACAAGAAAATTTTACAGAAGTAAACATTTTCATTTTGAGTCATGGATAATTAAGAATAACTTTTTTTAATCAATTCTGGTCATTGAGGGTCTTTATTCATAACAATTGTTATCAAAAATATATCAAGAGTATTTAGGAAGGATAAACAGCGTTATTAACGGTAGGTATACGTTTCGCAATAGTTTTAGGAAAAATTATGACACTGGTTGGCCTGGTTAATTTTTCATTAACAAATGAAGAGTCTAGACGATTTCCTCTTAAACAGACAAATTTCAAAATTTTCTGGGAAATATATTCTGAGATACAACTGTGCAAATATTTGAATTTTGTTTTAAAATCATTTGTTTGTAACGCTATTAATTGCAAACAGTTGATCATACACAAAAATTGCAAGAAGGAAAAAAGTTTTATTTTTGCTCATCGATTTTGCTAAAATCGATTTTATAAAATTAATTTGTTAATAAAAGATGATATTGTTTCAAAAAATTGTTTAAACAAAAACTGACCAGGATTTCGGAAACTCAATCAAGATATTCGTATTCAGGCTAATTTGTTTGACCTTTTGAACAAAAGTTAAATCTGGCTTATTTAGCAACGTATATACGCTGATTATAAATCTCTCATCTTGCATAATTCATAAGTTATGCAATATTGAAAACTTGTATACACTGGAATTTGGAGTTATGACGGGTCTTGGGCATTGCTCGCAGTAGCCTCGGCGTAAATCCAGACATTCCAAACTTGAACAGACAGTGGCGTGTGAACCATTACCTAATATTGCGCAATACACGCGGGTAAGTACCCGCGCACTGCGCACGTCTCGTTAAGCAGACCTCTCTCGACCCCACGGGCTCCAAAACGGCCGCGGTAAGAATTCTCGGAAGGACATAAACTCGGAGGCCTTAATTCCAAGTTCCATTGTATGACAATGTGGTTATGCTAACTTAACAGACCTTTTAGCTTCGCTCGGGTAGCTAACTACTTCCTAACTATTCCACTTTCATGTTTTGATTGAAATGTATTAATTAATAGAAGAAATGATTTGAAATTTCCATTTATGCAGAGTGATATTTACATTACATTAAATTTGCGTTGAATAACTTACAATGATGATAATGTAAAAATTATTCATAATTATTATACAACATTTTTGTCTTTCTCAAACTGTTTTTGACAGTATGTGACCATGCGCGAAGAACAGGACCTAACGCGCGGTAGCTTCATTTTACAGGCGGAGCGATTCAAGAGGCAGTCAATCATGAACTTCATAAGAGGGGCTCACTTTGCAGTTTAATAACAATTCAAATTTTCCAGATATAGGAATATTTTTATTATGGAAGAGCAAATAAAAAACTATCGATTCGTGCGAAGAACTAATAATCGATTTTTTTACATTAGGTCCCTTTCTTCGTAGACAGTCACATATATGTGGGTTAGTGTGCCTCATGAAATCCTTTGTTTTTGATTCTCTCACTACGTAGCGCGTCCTCAGGTTGCGGATAGAGGAACGGCCCGTAAGGCTGAACAGCCCCCAAGGTTAACTGCGAATACAAGAATAAGCAGTCGCGGACAGCCGATAGGAGCCAGTCGTGGGTGTGGTGAATCTAGCACTGGTAAAAAATAGGTACACGACAACCATGGCTTGGGGGGACCCACCCATTCGCGTTCATACACAATGGGTGGGTTCTGGCAAGCCAAGGTGCCGCGTGTACCCACCTAGCAACTATACCCGAACCAAAACTAAAAATCTTGTAAGGGAAAAATCCTGCTGCCCATTGGACACTGCAGCGATGACACTGCCCGCAAGGGATGTGTGGAATGATTTGCCTGCATAGGGCCAAAGGGGTATTGATGCCAGTAGGCGCGCTGCCTTGCAGGGGGACGTTAGGGTACGAGGATGAAACTGTAATGTGTCTGACGACAAGTTGACATGGTCCTTGTCAGAGTCGGAAAGCTCCCATACTTAGACCTAGGGAGGTATGGGGGTTATCACTCCTGGGACAGTGGACTCACCTACGATCGGAATAGGATCCTAACGTGCGGATTATCTTGAAACTACCATGGCTAACTTGCAAAAACAAAAAACTACAGTTAAAGATCTAAGGGTGGGAACTCTAAACGCGCGTAGTCTAAAAACTGGCCGATTTAGCGAACTCATTAAGATAGCAATTGAATACAAAACTGACGTAATAGCACTTCAAGAAACCTGCTGGTCGGGCGATTTCGCGTCAATTTCTAGGGATGACTATACTTTTCACTGGGGAGGAGCTGAGGGGCAAAGACTGGGGACTGGTTTTCTTATTAATAAACGAATTTCGCAAGCACTTATCGACATGCAATTCATTAACGACCGGTTATCATACATTGTACTAAAGGGTAATTTCAGCAAACACGTATTAATCAATGTGCACTGCCCCACCGAGGACAAAGACGAAGACACTAAGGATCTTTTTTATGAAACAATCGAGCAGGTTTTTGACAAGTTCTCAACGATTGACGCAAAAATAGTATTGGGGGATTTCAACGCGAAAATTGGAAAAGAACCAATGTATAGGCCTACAATAGGATCAGAAAGTTTGCATGACGTCAGTAATGATAATGGAACCAGAGTAATAAACTTTGCAGCTTCAAAGAACCTCGTTGTCAAAAGCACATATTTCAAGCATAAAAATATACATAAGGCCACCTGGACATCGCCAGATGGTAATACTCACAATCAGATTGATCACGTTCTAATTGACAGAAGACGTCATACAAACATTCTCGATATAAGATCGTATAGGGGAGCGGATTTAAATTCAGACCATTTTCTCGTGATAGTAAAACTAAGATCTAGGCTAGCGTTAAGTAAGAAAACAAGCCGCACAGAGCCAACAGTTCGTTTCAATATAGATAAGTTCAAAACAGCAACAGAAACATTAAATTACCAAGTTGAGATTTCTAATAGCTTCGACGCTCTCCAAGAACAGAGAGACGATAACAATAATCACGAGGAGGACCCGGAAACCCTGTGGAGCAATACGAAAAAGGCGATAAAGGCAGCCGCGAAACTTACGATAGGTTTTAAGAAAGTAACCAAAAGCAAACCATGGTTTGACGAAGAGTGCAAACTCTGGTTTGAGAAACGTCGGAAGGCCAGACTAAGTAGTTTACAAAATAAGTGCGATCAAACACATAAGAAATATCTCGAGATTAGCAAAAGTACAAATAGGCTCTATAGATCCAAGAAAAGGGAGTGGGAAAAGAATAAAATACTAGCAATAGAAGCGCATAATAAACAAAATAACCCGCGTGAGATGTACAGGGGAATCAATTTTATAAGGAAAGGCTTTCAAAGTAGAACGGAAATAATGAGGGACGAAAATGGCAATCTAGTAGCCGATGCGACAGAGAGACTGAATTTATGGAAAGATTATTTCGATAAACTATTAAATGTACGCGAAGCCCCCGTTGAAGGTAATCTCGGCGAAATCCACACTGCTGATCTACTAATTAACGATCCTACTGATATAGAAATAGAAATGGCCATAAAGAAGCTGAAAAATAACAAAGCCGCGGGCATCGATGACCTACCGTCAGAACTGATAAAAAATGGAGGCCCTTGCCTCACAAGGCAAATTTGTAAATTGATACGCGCAGTTTGGAAAACAGAACGCATGCCGGAAGAATGGAATACCTCTATCATTATTCCCATCTTTAAAAAAGGCGATAAAACTAACTGTAACAACTATCGGGGAATTTCACTTGTGCCTTCGTGCTACAAGATCCTGTCTAATGTTATCCTAAGTAGACTAACTCCTTTTGCCGAGGAAATCATTGGGGATTACCAGTGTGGATTCCGCCGAAACCGATCTACAAGCGATCAAATGTTTACAATTAGACAACTGTTAGAAAAGAAATGGGAATTTAAAGAAGCAGTACATCAGCTATTTATTGATTTTAAAAAAGCTTACGACTCTATTATACGCGCGCGAATGTACTGGATCCTAGAGTTCTTGGGTGTGCCAAGAAAATTGGTTAGACTTATCGAAATTTGCTTAAGCGGCAGTAAGGGTAGAATACGCGTAAACGGTAGTTTATCTGAAGAGTTTTCGATCCGCGATGGCCTGAAACAGGGCGATGCACTTTCGTGCGTCCTTTTTAACTTAGTTTTAGAATACGTGGTTAGGCAAGTGCAGGCGAATCCGACCGGTGCTACCCTCAATGGGGTAATACAAATTCTTGGATATGCGGATGATCTCGACGTACTAGGGGATGATAAAGAAACGGTAGCTAAAAATGCAGAAATCTTGATCGCAAAAGCCAAAGAGATTGGCTTGGAAGTTAGCGAATCGAAGACAAAATATATGACCGTCGTCAGGTCCGGAGAAAGTAATCAAGACGGGGATCTAATGGCCGGAAATATGAAATTCGAAAGGGTTAACGAGTTTAAATACCTCGGGTCTATTATAACTAGCGAAAATAAGATTAAAACGGAAATCAATGCGCGGCTACACGCTGGCAATGGGTGCTATTATGCAGCAAACACGCTACTAAAATCGCGATCGCTATCTAGAAACATCAAAGTAAGAATTTACAAAACGATAATAATGCCGGTCGTCATGTACGGGTGTGAAACGTGGGCGCTGACGAAAGG
>CAKNYM010050719.1:147748-182925 GCA_932195095.1 Andricus curvator
ATTGGGAACGTTCCAAACATAAATTAACGTTATTGTTATTATTATCAATAAATATCGCGTAAACCGTAAGTGATAGGTCAAAATCGATGTCATTTTATGATACGGATATCATATTATAGACTAGTATGCGGTACTCAAAACTCAAAAAGAACATCCATTCTTACCTATCTCTTACGGTTTACAAGATAATTGTTGTTAAAAATAACAATAATGGAAGGTTACCCTCAGGTCCCAGTGGAACGTTCCGAAGGTGCCCGCGGAACGTTCCGTGCTATTAGGGCTTTAAGTGGCGATTTCATGATAAAGTTGAGATTAATGGGTCAAATTAATCCCTACAATTTTTTTAAATTTATGAAACTCTCAGGAAATATTAGTTACCTTTCTGACAACAATGTTTACTGTTAGGAAAATTTTTTTAATAATACTCGTCCTAGAATTAAAGACATTTTTTCCCCACAAATAATATATGCTTCTGGTTTTATAGAATTGAAGTTTAAAAATGGGTATTAATTTGAAGAAACATAGTTTTTCATAATTATAATGGCCAACGGCCATGCCACGCTGAAAAAACCAGTTCTCGTCAGATCACTGAAGTTAAGCAGCGTTGGGCGCGGTTAGTACTTGGATGGGTGACCATTCGAGAATACTGTGTGCTGTTGGCATATTATGGGTGTGGTGAGCCCAAATTTGTAGTTATTTATAACTACAAGAAAACTATCCACCTAGAAACACTACCCGAATAGGGTAGTGTCATGCTTACCCTGAAAGGGAAATGGCTTAATGGTATACATACATAACATGATCTCACAAGACAGTACTAATTCTGTTGCTTATTCGAATAAAAGAAATGAACACCGATGAAAATTTACAGAGCTAAATAAGTTTTTTCAACCTTATTGGTAAGAAAGTTTAATTTTTACTTCTTTAGAACATAGTTGTATTGCTTTTCATCATGTAAACTAATCATTGAAAGTAGGAATTTGGTGTTTATTTATGTCTGTATCTAAGGTTTACTTACAGCGACAACATTTCTAGCTGTGATTGAACAAGTGGGTTAATTTTATACTTAAATTTGTTGACCTGTATTAGAAATATATTTTACCAGAGATATTCTATTTCAAGATTCTTAGCTTTTGAAGAACAAATATGACTTCGACTTCTAAGAAATTGAGAGACCTTTGGATATTTGGAAAACCTTTAGTTTGTATTTCTGGACGTACTTTGGCTTCAAATGAAGAGGTATTAAGAAGATATTTACATTTGCATTTGCAAGATAATTTTCCTGAACAGAAAAGTGCAACATGAACAGCAAGACAAATAAAATATGTGTGGTCTGCATAAAAAATACCAAGTATAGAAGTTTTTGAACAGAAAAAGTAGAAGTGCAGATCGAAACTAACCAAAGCTTGAATATGGAGATTACAGAGGGAGAGTTATCTTTCTGATCCGGAATACATTCAACTCAAAAAACCAAAATTAGCGAAAAAAACATCTCTCAATATCATCAACAAAGATACTTGTGCAGCACTAGATCGGACAGGTGTTAGTGATGGAAGTGGATCCTTCATTATTGGTGTCACTTTTAAGGCAATGGATTGTGAATTAGACGATTACGCATTGTCTTCTGAGACAATCAGGAGAAATCGCCAGTCACAACAGTCACAAATTTACACGCATTTGGAACAAGTAAAATGGACATAGGGAAATGCGTGTTAATTTAGAAACTTCATGTGTTTGGCGGAAATTGTTGGAATAATCGGAATTGTATCAGCACACTTTTTTGACAATTCCGAAAAATACATAGAAAAATTAATTAAAGGGGAATAAATATTAAAAGAAAATAATATTCTTCTTTACTGATGAACCAGGTTTCTTTTTTTTTCGCTTCATTATGACAATATACCATTCTTTAAGGAAATTTGGGAAGATGATGAATTATAAAAATAATTAGACGGTAAACACCTTCCCACATTTTCACAGAAATTCACGAAAATGGCCTCGGCGCCCTTGAATTGTACCTTTCCCCCTCCCCTTATACGTATTTATTTTTCAGAAATAACATTGTCATCCTTTGATAAACTGCTTTTGGTGATTTCGTATGTAATTTTTTTCAGCAATCGAATTAGCGCAATCAAAATGTTCCGAAGTGGGTTTCAAATGAAGAGAGACTGGATTTACCGGTAAACTAACCAAGATAAATTGAATTTTTTTTGTGTCTCCTGGAAAAACTTGAAAATTAACAATTCACCAAACAAATTTAACTCGAATAGTAGCTGTTTGGAATTCAGAAAATAAAAATAGAATTTTTTCGAAAATTCTAAAAGAAAAATTACAAAATTTAACCATCCAGGAAAAATAAAGTTTAACAAAAATAACCGAATCGATCCCGTCTCTCCATAAGCTTCGGAATAATTGAATCAAACTGACAGCAAACTTAGCTAACATTTTTTTTGACTGGTCGAAAAGTCAATAACAAGACTTCGAATTTTTTTTAAATTCTCGGTTCCACACAATTACCTTGTCGCGCAATGGCAAGAAGTACGCGTCGCTAGTAGTCAAAGAGAAAATTTTCTGAAACCTCGCCCCTCGAAACTAGAATTTGATCTCTCACTCGGGACCTGGTAAATTCAAAATGGCGTTTTTCAAATTGGCGGAAACGGTAAAGACATATAGAGAATTAGAACATTTAATAGGAGAATTAGATAATTCCGAAATAATAGAAGCCCTGCAACACTTGGAATTAAGCACAGAAGGCACGCGAAAAGAGAAAAATTCGAGATTGCGTAAGGGATATACGCTACTTAAAGGGTGGTCGTCACGTGAGTCCGACGTCACATCGGTCACAACAGAGATAGAAACCGATGATGAAAATAGGCAACAGCTATCGGAATTCGGCGCGTTCGGGCCGGCCCATGACTTAAAGATTCCGGACCCGGTCACACTGGTGGTAGAAACAATAATGACAAATCCTAGTGTGACAAACTCCGCCAATTTAATAGAGCGAACCACCCTAACAACAACAACCTCGACAGCGACTTCCGCTAGAGCAATCTCGACTCCGAAAATCAGGCCTTCGGCATTCGCACCTAGACTTGAAGTTCAATTATGCAAATTTCTTCGGAATTCCGACACCGTTCACAATACCCGATCGACAGAACCCTCCATCACAATCCCAAAAACCGGACATTGAATATAAATTCCCGGACCCACCGAATAAAGGCTTAGCCAATATCGGCCAGGGAGAGCGCACTGCGTTGGAATTGCTGACGATTAACGAAAATTCGAACCTTTTTCCAAGAGTTCGCGATTCCGAAGAAACTACCCGACGAAAGGTTTCCTTAGGCGTAACACCAAAGAAACCAATTTATAGGCAAAGGGTGAGCCACAATTCTAAATTCGGGTCGAATACCGATAAGGATCTGGATAATGAACGCCAAAACTATAAAAGAGAACAAACTTTTGGTCGGTATTCTACGTACACCCAACAAAGTACGAACCAACCGCCACCTTGTCTAAAACGAAATAAAGGGGATCAAGATAGTCTACTGACGGAAATAAAGTCGGACCTAGAAGGGAAAAGAAGCTCATTTCTGAACAAAAATAATTATAGATTCGGAAAGAGAAAGCTCCACCGGAAGGGACAGAATGATTAGCACTACTTTATATACTAGGCGTAGACAGGGTAACAGGCACTTGGGAAAAATTATTTTTAGTTGGAAAATTGTGTTCGATGGTAACGATAGACTTAGTCCCGACAGCTTCCTGACCAAGATAGAAGACCGTAGGAAGTTGACCCAAGTAACGGACGATGAACTTCTTACAGCAATGCCGGTATTGTTGGGCGTAATAGCGCAAAAGTGGTTCAGAAACCACAAACAAGAATTTTACAATTGGCGCAAATTCAAAAAGAGTTCCGAAGCCATTTCGGCGATGGCGATTTCGAAAGAAGGGTTAAGGAGCAAATTCAAACTCGGACACAAGGCAAGGACGAAACGATAGACGAATACTTGAAAAATATCCAAAGTCTGATGGCAAAACTCGACAATGAAATCCCAATGGTCGAGCAACTCGACTGGGTTCACAGAGGATTGCGACCAGAATATCATAGACATCCCACGGTCATATTTTCGTTCTTTCCGAGAATTATCGCGATTAGGGAGAAGTTTGGAGAAAGAATGGAACGTATACATAAAAGAATATAAACCGCCACCTTTTCCCGAAAGCTCATTCCTACAAGAATTTGCTTACCGACCGAAATCAGACGACAAATCGTCCAAAAAGAACCACTCAGCCGCCGTAAAAGAAGCTGAAGACGGAATAGCAGCCCTAGCGACCGCCGAGCCAAATACGTCCAACAATAAAAAGCCGAACCCTAAACAAAAGACCGGAAACGCGAAGAGCGCCGGTCCTCAATCGACCCCGTCAGAAGGTCCTAAGCAGGGGGGGGGTGGGGGGGGGGGTATCAACAGAGTAATAACACTCCTGTTCAGAACACTGGTCCTACCACCCCTTCTTGGGACCCAAATAAAACAATTGGCCGTAATTGCAACCAAAAGGGTCACTTCCGTAACGGTTGCGCCACTCAGTGGCAACATATTTGCTTTAAATGCAAAACGGAGGGCTACACCCTTAAGGACTGCCCTATGTATTCGGGAAATGAGGCAACGGAGTAGTGAAAGCGGTCTTCACTACTTCCTAAATATTAGAGACCATTAATACAAATTTGGATGACTTCTCTAAATTTGAAAGAAGGACCAGTCGAGAAGACTCTAGAGACTCTGAAGGCCTTCGCATTCGAAAATCAAACACTAATAAAGAGGCGTGGTTAATGGGGAAAAGGGGGAAAAATGTAGAAACTCCAACACCTATTTTAACTTCGTCGCAGACCCGGACTGATAAACCAGAACAAATTGAACGTACGGTGGACTCATGCTTCGGAAACTCGAACACGATACTGGCGACAATAGACATAGAGAGCTTGAACGGGGTGAGAATGCCGGCGGAACTCGAAATGTCGAACCTTCTAGAATGCCAAAGTATCTGTTCGGTCGACGCAGTTGAGGGTGGAGAGGGTTCTTTAGATCTTGGGCCGAAGAAAATAGTAGTAGAAGCTCAGGTCCACAGAGATCCCGAATTAGAAAACCCCAATCACGAGGCTAAAAGTAGACCGAAAAGTTGACCCTATAGCCGATGACTTAGAGAAAATTGGGGCTAAAGGGGAAAGTATATCGACAGCAGACCTGATTAGCGGTATAGTGGAGACGTCAGAAGTAGCCAATAGAATCCACGTACGGGTTACTATAGACTCAGTTCCACTGGACGCGCTGATTGATAACAGATCCTCTCGCGTTGTATTACGAAAATTAGCTTGGGACAAGTTAGTGAAAGCTTCCGATAGACAATTAGATTGCAGTAAGAAAACTCGCATGATTATGGCAAACAGTTCGGCTGACATGATTATCGGAAAGGCCAATCTGCCTATAACCATAGAGGGGTTCACGCGAACCTACGAAGATAGAGTTGCAAATAAAGCTTGACACAGAATTAATATTGGGTCTAGAAGGTAAAGGAAAATTTGACATGGTTTACATCGCTCGTAGATAAGGAGGACTATTGTGGGTTGGCTGCCCTACCGATATGTACTTTAAAAGAACTCTTGAAAATAAAGTTGCCTCCGAAGTCGCAAGGCCCTCTAGGGGCGATCCACCTCATTACCCACTCGATTGACGTACAGGGTCACGCTCCTATAAAGGAGAGGTATCGGATAGTGTCCCCTAAAGTCCAGGAGAGCAGGTATGAAGAGGTGGACAGGTTACTCGCTGAAGGAATTATTGCGGAATCATACAGCGAGTGGTCGGCACTGATAGTAATGGCTCGTAAACCTGGCGGCAAACATAGACTTTGCCTAGACTTCCGGAAGTTGAACTCAATCTCGAAAAAGGACGCTTACCCCTACCCTATATGACAGACATACTACGACAATTAAAAGCGGCAAAGTATATTTCGAAGCTAGATTTGAGTGCCGCGTTTAATCAAATCCCTTTAGAAGAGGAAAGCCAAGCGTAGAAGGCGTTTACTGTTCCGGGTAGGGTACTATTTGAGTTCAAAAGAATGCCATTTGAGATAACGGGGGCCCCTGCAACCTTTCAGCGACTCATAGATAGGGTTATAACCCCTGAAATGAGGTCTTATGTCTTTAGCTACCTAGACGACATTATAGTGTTGACAGATACTTTCGACGAACACCTATATTGGTTAGGAAAAGTTCTCGATCGGGTGGCTGAAGCAGGGTTGACGATAAATCCATATAAGAGCGAATTTTGCTGTTCACAAGTAAGATATCTCCGATTTGTCGTCAATAAGGATGGCCTCAAAGAAGATCCTGACAAAGTTGATCCGATAGTTTCCTACCCGGCCCCCAAAACGGTCAAACAATTACGAAGGTTTCTGGGGATGGCCTCCTGGTACCGACGGTTCATATCGGAATTAGCGACGATAGCGGAACCTTTGACACGGTTATTCAGGAAAAACGTGAAGTGGCACTGGGGTGACGAACAGTATAAGGCGTTTGAACATTTGAAACGTGCCTTAACTAAAGCACCAATATTGGCCTACCCGATGTTTAAGGACGTGGTCGAGAACCTCTTTAATCTGCAGACCGATGCAAGCCCTTCATGACTTTCAAGGACATAACGGACCATAGGAGTCTCCGTTGGCTGAACAATACGGGACGACTCGCACGATGGGGCTTGGAAATCCAAGGCTATAACATAGAGATTATCCATAGGAAAGGCGCTTTACACCACGTCCCAGATGCGCTGTCTAGGCTAGCTGAGGATGAAGATGAGGTCCTGGTAGCAAACATATCAGAGGCAACAGACTTGTGGTATGCGAGACTGTTGGAATCCGTCCAGGATATGTCGAGAATCTTTTCGGGTTGAAAAGTGGACTACGGTCGGTTATATAAACATTGCCCCGACCCCCTAACAGATCCCTTAGTCCCTGACTTAGACTCTTGGAAGTTGGTGATCCCTAAGGAGCAAAGGGTGAAAGTCATGGAGGAAGCGCACTCAGAGCCCCAGGCGGGACACTTGGGTATCGAGAGGACACATAATCGAATCGCGTTAAGATATTACTGGCCGAGGATGTATCATGACGCCGCGAAATTCGTCCAACGCTGTGGCCCTTGCCAGAGGTGTAAAGTTGAACAAGCTCGCCCAGCCGGCTTGATGGATCGCTTGATGAAGCGCGCGGTCGAGCAACCATGGCCAGTCGTCGCGGGGGATGTCATGGGTCCATTCCCGACCAGTAAATCTGGCTACAAATACGTGGTAGTGTTCCAAGAGTTCTTCACGAAATGGGTAGAATGTATTCCGATCCGTACGGCAAACGGGCCTACGATTCGCAAAGCTTTTATCGACCTAATAGTCTCACGGTGGGCTGCCCCGCAAGTGGTTCAGACCGACGGCGGCAACGAATTTTCGAATAGGCTAATGCAACGAATGTGTAAGAGCGTAGGAATAGTACACACCACAAACCCTGTTTATCATACTCAGGCGAACCCCACCGAACGAGTTAATAGGGTCTTCAAGACAATGATTGTCTCGTTCTTACAGAACAACTATAAGGAGTGGGACGCACATTTGCATGAGTTTCGTTTCGCGTTTAACACAGCGGTCCATGGATCCCTGAAAGTGTCACCAGCCTTCCTAAAGTTTGGGCTCTCAGTTTCGCGAACCAAACCCGGCGGAATGGCTGGAGAGAGTTGAAAGACTAGAGAACCTAAGGGATTTGGTCTGTCAACATCTCGACCGCGCTTACACGACACAGGTGAAATATTATAATAAGAACTAGCGCGTTAGGACATTCCGAAAGGGAGATCTTGTATTAAAGCCCAACAGGAAATTGTCAAGGAAGTTTGACGATGTGGCCGCTAAGTTGTATCGGAAATATATAGGCCGATTTAAGATTAAACACCGTGATAATGTACTATTCTAGCTCTAAGTGTTTGAAAGAACTAAACTAAAATTTGCAAATAAAATTTAATTATATTCCAATTTGGCCCAATTTATTTTTCCTGTCCCATTCATAGTCGAGTCGACACAGACGACAAGCGACAAGCGAACAACCTCGAATGACGGGAGAGTTGCTGCTCATCCTTAGCTGAACTAAAACTGGAAAAGCCGAGACCCAGATCGTCGAACCGAACTCGTATCATTTGTTTTATTTATCAGCTTTAGTTAAGTCTCCACATTCTGTCTGTCTTTCTTGCTATTCTAAGCTCCTGCGAGCTTGTGACCTTGTTCTGCATTCTTATGTGATTGTCCTATTAGTATTTTTTATACTTATACCAGAGTGTATTAGTAGTGGTGTTAAAGGACCCATGTTTGGAATCGGGCCAGCTTTTTCGGTAATTACATGCCTGACTAGTTATTTACCAAGAGACCTAATAACCGACCAGTCGGTTCATTACTCATGTACTTAGTGGGAATCTACATTACCAAACAAAGATATAATATAAAGCATTAACTTCAGCCAATAATACCGTAATATAGATAACCTTTAGTCAATAAAGTAGGAATACAGATTACATTTAGTCGATAATATCGGAATCCATGGATTCCGATAAAGCTTATCTGCAGATAGGCTTTAGTCGGTAAGGTGAACATCTGACAGAAATTCTTACTGCAGTCGGAGATGAAGGTCCCTACTTCCCCGACCAATATCCAAGGGTCCCATGTAGGTTGCGCATGAAGCTAGGGAAACCTGTAAGTTTTATAATCTTTTAGAAGTATAGGCAGGGTGGGAGTAGTGACCAATGAAAGAAGGCCTTTAAAATAAATTTGAATGTTTACACTAGAAAAACTATAACCCATCGATGTTTCTTTCTTGGGTTTAATGTAAGGCTGGTTGCTGTAACACGGGCGCTAGCAAGAATAGAGAACTCCACCCTGCCTATACTATTAAAGGCTTATAGAACCTAGGGATTTCCCTAGCATCTGTCGCCACTCTCACGGGACGCTTAAGGCTTGGTAGGTAGAGTAAGTACCTACATCATCTACTCTGCCAAGAATGTCAGATTCCTATTTTACTGACCGAAGGTAATATAAATTCCTACTTTGTCTCTAGAGGCAATATAGATTACTACTTTACCGATAAAAGTTAATCTCGATTTCTGATTTATCAACCGAAAATAATCTAGATTACGACAGAATCCTGTCCCTGTAACCATCCTGCTATACTACTTAAGTGTGTGTGTGTATTTATGTCAGTGATACCTTAACCTAACATCCTCTTACCAATAATAGCACCAAACATACGTCATAGCACTAGACTATAAAATCACTGGCGTGAGATTAAATGTAGGATCACGATCACTATCAAACACATTTTAACCGTTTTTAGTTTTAAAATACTTTTTTAATCCTACATATATTATGAGTCAGATCATCTAATTATGGGCAAGTGACGTTTCAGTTTCTTAAATGGTAAAACCAAAATTGCTCGGATCTTATAATCGCAGTCGTTTGGAAGTCCGAGATGATCGTCTGCCGATCAACGAACGATATGACAATTGTAGTTGTGAAAACAAGAAAAATTAAAATATTACTTGTTTCTTATATCGTGTCGATCGAATGCATCACTACTCATAGCGTTCAGAATATGCCACAATTTTATGCAGGTTTTCAGGAAAAAATTTCTTATACAGTTAACAGGACGTGGAATTCTTAGCATCTACAAAAAGCTGTGATTTGAAGCAGGTCTTACTAAAATTGTTTAAACAAATACAAACTGTTTTAAGGAATAAAATGTGTTTAAACGATCAAGGATTATCTTTTAAATGCATAAAAACTTTCAGTTGACGAACAAATTATGATTTACGCAAAAAAAAATGCAAAAAAAGTATGACGATACGTAAATCTGTCGCAAAACTTTCATTAGTCAGCTTTGATACTAGATACACTATTATTACAAATTCCCGTTCTGATTACATATAAACAAAAAGACACTTTTTGTTTTGGAAACCTTGTCTATCTGGGGGATGGTACCAAAGAAATTCAAAAGGATTTTTTATACTGCATTTCTTGGTCAAATCAAATATCTTCCTCCTCCTCCTCCTCCTCTAGCACGTCAGAGTTTTTCCCTAGATGCGGAAAATTCTCTAAAAAATCAGCTTTTTCAAGTATGAAATACGGTTGTTTCCAAAGTCAGATATCACGTTTCCAATGAATGGATCTTATAGTTTATAAAATTCTAATTTTAAAAACGCACATAAAATATTTTTTACGTATTGTTTACTATTTTTAATTTAATGTTGAAATATGAATTTTCTATCATGATGTCGATTGGAGGGCCCCTCTGACGTCAAAGGGGTCGGAGTTTCCACTAATCACAGCTTATGTGTCAGTGATTCTCAAATATCTTTTTCTGTGTCGATGTTTTGTTTCGGTTATCTGCACGTCGAAAATAGAAGTCGCAAAATATTGTTTTAAAAAAAGTCAAAGGAGGGTTGCGTAACAGCCAATAGCGGAAATTTACCGAAAATAGATATATTTATGGTATCGGAGTATTTTAAGAGTAATTGTGACTTCGTCAGTGCAGAAATACGAGGAGTGAAAATGAAACGGTTAGGTGGCCTAACCTCTTTATCATAAGTTTCGTTAGTTTCCATCAAAAGCCACATCGTCACATTCATAATTATGAGAACCTCTGAGTCACGTGACACCAACTTGAATAAGTGTTTTCCCGCCTTCAATTTTTAATAATTTTTTTCTGTTAAACGACTCAACAGAAAAAAAATAGAACGCACCTTGAGTTTAGATTAAAATTATGTATTAAAAAATTATTTTATCTAAAATTGCGAAACAACCCTATTACCCTTGGTATTGAAATCGTCTCGAAATAGGCCAGGCATGGTACCTTTATGTATTAAAGAGCGCTTTATATGAATCTGACATTAGTTATCGCAAAGCGCGTCAGTTTTCCGCTATGCGTGGCAATTTTTATAGAAAATCAGGTTTTTCGGGTATGAAATCACCGTTTGTATTGAAATCGTCTGGAAACAGGTCAGGCATTATGTATTCATGTAGTTTGGTGCGCTGAATATGAATCTGATATTAGTTTATCACCAATACGTTAGGTTTTTCCCCTAGACTCGAAAAATTTCGTAGAAAATCAGCTTCTTCGGGTATGAAATTACCCAAGGTATTGAAATCGTCTGAAAACAGGGCAAACATGACAACTTTATGTATTATGGTGCGTTGAATACGAATCTGACATTAATTTTTCCCTAGTACATCAGGGTTTGTCTAGAGTGAAACCCTGATTAGATGGGGGGAAATTAACGTCAAATTTGTATCCAGCGGACCAAAATAAGTAAGGGTATGAATGTCTGACCCGTTTCCAGACAAATTGAATACCAAAGGGTAATTTGGTACCCGAAAATGCTGACTTTCTAGGAACTTTTCCGCTTCTAGGGAAAAACCCTGTCTTGTTAGGGGAAACTAATATCAGATTCATATCCAGCGCACCAAAATACATGACGATATAATGCCCTAATCAGTTTTCAGATGATTTCAATACCAAAGGTAATTTCGTGCCCAAAAAAGCTGATTTACTGAGAAATGTTTCGCGTCTAGGGAGAAAACCTGACGTGCTTGTCGAAAACTAATGTCAGATTCGTGTTCAGCTCCCCAAAATACATATAGATACCATACTCTGACCTCTCACTCAAGACAGTTTTTATGTGGGTCTGTATAATAATTTTTTTCATCTTCCCCTCTTGTGTTTTCATTTTTGAGTGAAAAAAGAGATATTTAAAATTGAAATAAACCGAAAAATTGTAATTTCTGAAAAGCTTTAATTCAAGGCAAACATGAATTGATTTGAATAGTTTGTCCGTTTTGCCATGTTATTTTATTTTTCTTCATTTTACGAAAATTTTCAAAGGATTGCACCAATATGAAATTGAAAATTTAGCTTTTAGTTTTTCACTAAATATTCCAATTCTAATAATTCAATAAGTCAAGGTTCAAACTCTACAAATTCATGTAGTTACCAAATTAATTAGTCCAAAAAGGAACTAACTCTAACCGAAATAGTAGAATTTGACTATGAATGTTTAGAAAACTACTAAGTATTGGTAGAAAAGCTTATTAGGATCGATGAAAAGAAACAGGAAAATGGACAGATTTTGAGAATGCGCTTTATGTTCATGCGTGAAAATGGACCATTTCAGATTTAGCTTATTTGGGAGAAAAATGAATTATACGACTTTCCTGAGCTCCTAGATATTTTGTAGGGAAAAGTGAAAAATATGTTATATAATAAAACTAAAAAAACTGGTAAAGGCGGGGACAGAAAATGAAGCCTGTTAGTATAAAAGAGAAATGGACACTGAATTATTTGAGGAAATCACTTTTCCCTATCGAAACAGCACTAAAGTTATACTCGCGGCAGAAAGCTACACTTTTATTGTTACGGTGTTGTTTAATTATCCCATAAAAACGCGACCGCCTTACAAAAATTGCGAAAAAGGCATTCATTCCAAGCATATATGAGAGCGCGCCGTATGCTAGAAACAACAAATTTCCAAATTTGATAAAAAACATAAAATTATATTTTCTACTTTTACTTCATTGTTTATAAACACCGAGTAGCTGGAGAAATGAGCCATACGAAAAACGTTTTTCCAATTACTGGTGTAGTAAAGAAATAAAAAGCAAAGGAATAAAACTGGCAAATATAATCAAAAGTTTTTTTATCCAGTTTCAAATTTGTGGATGAACAGTGATTTCCACGAATCGATGAGTTTTGGTTTCTCTCTTACACTACCTGACTTAATTTTCTGTTCTCGTCTATGGCAGTTTTAGAGTTCTATTACATATTTTCCATTCAACCTTTGAAAATATTTGAGGAGCGCCACTTCTGTCAATTTATAGTCCCTCTTTAGTCCTGTCAATCAAGTTACTAAGAAAAAATTCGACATGGTAGAATGTTTTTTACACAGACGTTGGAGATAGCTTTATAAGCATACTGTAAAAAGTCCCTATCCATATGTGTACGGCTACGTTTGCCATAATTAAAAGTGTTATAAATAACATGTTTTTCAAAATGAATCGACAACAGTTGATTCTAGGTCGAATGTGGTTACGTTAAAAAAATATTCACAATTTTATGGTGCAAGAAAAATTTGATAAAATATGATGATACTCTTAAGGGAATGTTTCGTGATGAAACTTTTTTTTACTGTTCCTCCAACACAATAATAATATGTAAGGCCTCTTTCGAAGCATCAAACAAGTAAATTTAAAAATTGAGGCGAGCATGTAGGTAGCTGAGATGATAATGAGTTCTATTTCCATTATTTCTGGCAGGAGTGAGGACCTCTTTCCAAAGTTACTCGAATATAGAGCCTGTTCTTGGAGAAAGTGCTGAAAAAATTTGCGAAAGGTTCAGTATCATTGACAGAGATAGCCGTTTTTACCCCGCTACCATTGTTGCCATTAGGACACACAATGACCTCTGCTGCCTGCATCATAACTTCAATTTTTAAATTTACTTGTTTAATGCTTTGAAAGAGGCCTTTAATATTATTATTATGGCCAAGCAATCGGGAAATATATGGTACAAATATGGAGGAACAATTGAAAGATGTTTCATCTCGAAAACATTCCATTTAGGTGTATCAAATTGTAGGCTGAAATTGAGGTCATTTTATACTACTAATTTTTAATGCAAATGATTAGGTCATTCTGTTTGTTTTTTTTTAACAGGAAAATTTATTTGCTCGAGTTCAAATTGCCTGATCTGTTTCCGAAGTTCTTTTTGGAATATTTGCATCTTTTATTTGATTTATTCAGAAATCGCACAATTCGTCGCCCTAGAGTTATACTACGCCATGTCCACTTTTTTTGATTTTTGAACTATTATTATTTTTAGACTCGGTAAGGGTTAAACTTTGTTTTTTAAAAAAGTTTTCCCTGAAATTTATTTCCTCAGCTGTTATAATTATTAATTAAAATAGCGACGTTAATTAAAAATTAGAATTATATCACGCCGTGTCCTCCTTTGCATTGCTATAAGTGAAAAATGCCAACTTCGTAGTGCATATTTTATATGGATAACCTAATTCCAGTTTGAGAAATAACAATATTCAAAAATATATTTAACCTTAAAAGTAACCATCGGAATATTACTCAAAAGTTAATAATTTGCGAATAACTCATTTAATTCGAGGTATTTAACACATCAGAATAATGTCAACTATAATTCTGAGGAAAAATGAATTTTTAGAATCTCATATTACGCGATGTCCAAAACCAATTTTCCACATCAGCTAAAATACATTCATAATAGTATTAAAAGTTGTGCTAATATGTTCTTGATCATGCATTATTTTTTACCGATAAACTCATTTCGACATTTGACAACGTTTTTGTAGAGTATATTATGGTTAAACTTTGAACCTCAAATTCTCAATTTGACAGTTGAGGGACATAGCGTACTATAACTTTAGGGCGACGAATTGTATAGTCAATCTAATTTTATATCGTAGCCGTTGATAACACGACTACAAAAGTTAGAACCTTTTTTGTTTACTACAAAATTGTAAACATTTTTTATATAACCATATTCTACCTAGAATGAACCATTATCGAGTTATTTCGAAAAAGATGTTATTTTTTCACACATTCCAATATGGCGAACGTAGCCGTACACACATAGATGGGGAATTTTTACAGTATGTTCATGTAGCCTTCCCCAACGTTTAAGTAAAAAAAATTTTGCTATGTCGGATTTTTTTTCGAGTGAAATTTGTTCTCCGTAGACTGGTTAACGCGGTTACAAGGAATTGATTTGGACGCATATACTTTCAATAAAAAAGCGGATATTTCAATCAATTTTAATTCGTACCAATTGCAGTTTTGTCCAAAAACGTATTAAATCGCATTGACTAGCATTGACTCTGTTTGATACTTGTTTCATGAAAGGCATTGTATGGCATACAATTTGGCGTTTCGCCAAGTATAAAATTGAATGGCCCCCCCGCGACTGGCGGCGACGCGTCGCAGTAGATAAGACTGAGTAGCAAAGGTTTCGCAGTTGGAGTGGGTGAATGGGGTGCCCGTCTGGAAGATTCTAGGTCTTGTGACGTCACACAGGGAGTTTCCAAACGTGAAAATGAAAAAGGGAGAATAGTGGAGATAGTAGATTCCCGACTGGAAAGTTCAGAGTGCTGTGACGTAATAGTGTTTGGGTTTTCCCCGGAGAAAAGAAGATACTTAAACGATTTTTAATATTTTCAAGTGAATGAATAATGTTTTTAATTCAATATTTTTTAATAAAAGAATTTAATGTTCATTTCTAATGAAAAATAACTTTATGATGCAAGATGCGTATTAATTACCCCACGATCATACTACCCACCTTGAAGCACATCTTTTGGTTGTCGCAAAACCCTAGACTTAAATTTAAATGTTTATTTCATAGTCTTTTATGCAAATTCATAACAAAGCGATCATTTCCTAATAAATTGCGCAAAAAGTTTGGTAAACTCGTGCAAAGAATAACCATTACACATATGATGAAGAGACATAACACAAAACTGGCCGCATACATCCGAAGACGCACTTTGTAATTGCGTTGTGTTCCATCTGAACAAGGTACAATTTCCTCGCAGACGATAAAGATGTTGAGGGATAAGAGGCGGTATTCCAAAGTTGTCAAAGTACGTTCTTTGACCATTTTTACTCACGTGCATATCAATCCAGTGCTATCCAGGTTTCTTTGCCCCGTCAAGTTTAGCAACGATACAGGCCGGTGTCATCCAAATTTTTGGAATTCGATCTGCTGGAAACACCCCAGTCGTGCACGCTGGTATAGTCCGAATTGCTTGAAGAATCTCTAAACTGTTCATCCTTTTTTGGCGGATTGGCAAGCGATGGTTTTCGTAATAAGTGATTTACTTCGCGTGATGTAGATTGCTGGTTGATTTTGTCCATGGATCTCTCAATTTTGCCAGTAACCATACGCAATGGCACCAACTCTGCTGGAGTTTTACTGATGGTCAAAGTATTGATTTTGTTGATTGAAGACAAGTCTGATTATGTTTGGGGGTATTTCGAAACATCAGTCCATCTTTCCTCTGATTCTGCAACCAATTTTTTAGTTTAAAAGCATTGAGCACATGTGAAGATTTCTGCCTTTTTTACACCATGATGGAAACCGTAGGGTAGCGTGGTCCGAAACCGACCAGTGGTCCCATACCGACCTCCACATGTTTCTTAGTCATTGTGCTGCCACCCAAACTGTCGGTGGTAGGATTTGAAAGCTCTTACAGCACAGACAATTTAAAGGTAGAGAGCTATCTTTTTATCCCATTTCATTTTATGGTTACGCGACGTGTTGTGTTTTGACAGCAGTTCAATGCATTTTGTAGCTGCATGGAATTTCAGTTTCAAGTGCTTTATTGTTTATTTGAAAATCGGAAGGTAGGTTGTTTTGATTGCTCATGACCTATACTTGAACACGCGCTATAAAACTTTTATCACTTTCATTGTTGTAAGTGAACGGCAAATCATTGTTTGGAAAAAGTTGTGGTGGTCCGAAACCGACCCCTATACTTTTGCGCACCAAAGATTTTCTAGCGTCTTTTTGATGGTCAAACTTTGATTTAATGACTTCTAACGGTAATTACACATATTTTGTTAAGAAATAGGACGATCGTTCAAACGTAAAACGCCAAAACGAGATCCGCGAATTATGCGGCGCGCAGTTGCTGCGATGACACTTGAACTTCGCTTCGTGCAGCTGCACAAAAGGCCTTCAAATGTTTTTAAATAAAATGAAAAACCATTCCCAACTCGTATTTTTCCCCTAACAAGTTGTAAAAGAATTTTCGAGATTTTCGAGAAAGACCAAAGTGCAGATTTTCACTACGACCTCGATATCGCACAACAAATAGTACCCGAAAACCTCGGCAAGCTGCTCAAAACTTAGAATAACGCTTACCTTAAAGAATCGAAATTTGGTTTGTGATAAAAATTAATTTGAGGCACTTTAACTGCATTTGCAGCTTAGGGGGTCGGTTTCGGACCACGCTACCCTACTTGTTAGTAATATTTAACTTTTTGAAAGCATGACAAATTAATTACTCCAAATTGACAATTTGCCTACTCATAATATTTTGCAAAAGTTTAGCCTTCTCCCGCCCACGTGTGTATATCTGACCTGCTGTTTTAGCGACTTCTCTGAGGTTTGAGTGCACATGCTTCACTGGGACGTCTCCCTCGAACCACTCGATTCCATGGTAATAGCAAGTGAGCCAATTATTTTGTTGTCTTGTTCGGTCAGGCAGGTCTGAAAAGGGGTGTGGTGGTGCCGATATCCAGTGTGCAATATAATTTCGATCCACAGAAACTAGAGCCACTTCTTTAGCGATAAAATGATCTTCGAGACTTCGGAATCCTTGAATATCTATCACGTAGTCCATATCCTCTTCTTGATAAGAAAGTGTATATGAGGGTAGAGTTGGTGACAAAGAGTTTAGGTGGACGATAAACGTGAGAACGCTATGATGTAACTAATAAACACGACAGTGTCCGATTAAGTGAGCGCTGATAAAAACTCGCTTGTTTGCTTAGGACTGATGCTGTTCGTCTACACAGGTGTTTGAGGAAGTAAAATGATTTATGATCACAGATTCTGAGAACTGGACGTTAGATCTTATCCTCCAAAGTCAACAATAACTTGTCTGGACGCGTCTATTTCTAAAACGTTATCATACTCAGCGTAAACAAGGCATTTTATCGTCTTGGCGAGCGCTTCCTCAAATCTTACCTCGATCCGAAGACTTCCATGTTTTACAAGATTCCAGTGAGAATGCCATTTTGCAGAGGTCGGGTGTGAGATCATAAGCAAAAAGACAGTAACTACTGCCGTAATCATAACGGTCAATGTCATTGCTTTTGCGTGTGCAAGTTATTTTCGACCTTCGAACTAAAAGAGTCTTTTGTTCGAAAAAACCGAAGACGCATTTCGACTCAGTTGAGAAGAAATTTGTTCTGGTTGAAAATATCGAAATGCAAATGACCGATAAGGTCCAATGTCTCGCCTGCAGCAAATAATCCTCGACGGATGTTGAAACCTGTACGTTCTGTTGATAAATCTTCCATTTTTCCCGCAGTGTCGGCATACCACAGGACTGACGTTAGACTACTCTTTTTTGCGGCTGGCCCATAATTGAGTAATGTTTCGATGTATGCTCTGTATGCATAAGCATTGTTTGGTGGGGATACGAGTTTTTGATTGAAGTACACATCCACCTGGTTGAACATTGAGTAAATTAGATTGTTTAGCGGTGCGACTTTGTCCAAATTCGTAGACCTTGCTGCAGTTTTTTCTGGAGCTTGTAACTTGAATTTTATACTGAGCATCGTGTGTGCGGGATCGATATATTTTTCGGCGTGACCAGGGATGACGAATTTTATCGGAGATTCGTCCGTCAGGGAGGAAACGGATTTGTAGTGGATAAACTCCCACGTTTCTGCCTTCTTGTAACCATACTCGCTGTCCTCGCCTTTTTTTTCTCTTTCTTTTTTTTCGAACAAAATCGCACTTTTCACTCACATCGCGCTAAATCCGAGCGGAAATTCACGGGTAAACGCCTCACGAGGTGACACACGGCAAGAACAGCTGATCCAAAACGCGCATGCGCGTTTTCGATCTCAATCTACTCGCACTATCAGCCACCAAGAGAACTTCCAATTCCATATCCTCTCTGATATCTCGAACCGACATTAACTTTTGATATACCCCCTTCCCCCGGCTTGTGTTGTATGATATTATACGTAATGACTCATTCTCTGTTCATTTCTTCCTCACGTGTTTTTCTTCTTCTTGCATTATCCACATACACTATACGCACAGACTCTATATATTTGTTTTTAATTAATTCGTTTAAAATAAAGTGTGACAGTCAAAGTAACACACACGAATGGTATTGGTAGTCCGAAATGATCTCTTATATCTATTTCCACTGTACGAAATTCAGAATTCAAAAGAGGTATGTAATCAGGTGAAGCAAACTGTGTAATTTGTGTTGATGCAAATACGTAATTTTGAGTTGAAACAGGAATTATTCGTAAAAGTGGTGTTTGAACATCACCCGTGATTCGTGGTCCACATATATCACAGTAAATAAACATTTTTTTAATGAAGACCCCGAGCTAGGCTAGGTGGGTGATTAGCAAAGTGGGTGGTATCAGCAGATATCAATTCCTGCTGTGCGAAACCAAGAATGCGAGATACTTATCCGCTAATTACAAAAAAGTGACGTCCACTTATTTTACAAGTATTTGAACAAATTTTTTCAATTCTTACATTGCAATCTTCTTCTTCTTTAAAAATTAGTTTCACACGGCCACGTCCAATCGCTGTATCGTTTATGGCTCTAACGAGATCGCTTATCTTTCTGTAAAAACCGGGTCGAAAGAAAGAGACTAGTGGTTTCTTCCAAAACCCATCCAACACATTACTTTTATAACTTTTTCGAATTTCGTTATCTTCAGCTTCCTCAAGTTCAGTGTCAGTTTTCATTACATAAGGCCGTGAAAAATTATCAAGCAATTCTTTTCCAAGTATTTTCGGCTCTTAACTCTCACCCTGAACCAGATTGAAATTGAAATTGAATTTCCGCAAGTCCTACAACCCAACGACCATGCAGGCGAATTTTGTGAGGGAATAGAGTTGTAAAACGGGTGGTAGTGTTATTTATAAAATACGTCATACTACCTGACCACTTGACAAAATAACGCTGCTTGGCGCCCTTTTCTTTTATTTGAATAACTTGTTCAATTATAAACTCCTCGCTGTTATCGCGTTTATCTTCTTTTTTCACTTCTGACAATTCACGCTCATCAAAAAGACCCTCAATAGTTTCACCTGTAAGATCTTGTAATTCGTAAACACAAGTCGATTAATTAAAGTAAATAAATATAATAATAAAGTCGATAAATTAAAGTCAATTAATTAGAGGTTTTATTTCCAAAGCTCTTTAGTCCAGCCAACTTCATAACCTTTCTCAAAGGCACCTCTCTCTACTGATGCGCACAAGATCACCCGACTTATATCTAGGTTTTTTACCTTTCATCGACTTTCTGCCGTATTTGCGTTGTATATTTGAAAGTGCAATAGCTGCATTATCTAGCGGTAATGCTGATAGCGCCATACCAATGCTTGACTGTCGTGCATTATTGTAAGCCTGGACAATGTTTTGTAAAACATCAATATACCGATTAGTATTTTTCCGTATGAAATAACGCAACATACGTTCCTTGAGAGTGAAATTAAATCGCTCGACTATTGCTGCTTTAACATTATGATCGCGTACAGTACGAACTATTATGTTACATTCTGATAAAAACTTTTGAAAAATTTGTCCAAGAAACTCTTTCCCCTTATCAGTTTGTACAAATATTGGAAATCGTTTTTCCTTTCCTTTGAGAATACGTTCAAAATCATTTTTCACTTCCAACGTGGTTTTATCATGAAGCGGCTCGACCCATGCGTATTTACTTACGGTGTCAATCACCACAAGTAAGTATGAGAAACCATCGTTATAAGTTCTTAAACTTTTCAAATCAACCAAGTCACTCTCCAAAAGCTGGATCTATGTTATTTAAATTGTAATGTCTTCGCTTCAATTTGTGACGGATAGGGACATGCATATTACAAGCATTTTGACTTTTTAACCAGTCAATTACCTTGGTAAAAATACCCGTTAGGAGTCGTTAGAATCTGTCTGGAAGCCTCTAAGATTGCAGTTCGAGTTTTAAGTGGATTTAAAGCGGAATCGTGGAAAGGGATACTGGTTGCGCAATTAATTTCGCGAAATATTTGTAATGGGTTCTACGGGGAACCTAAGTGGAAATTATAATCCGAAATTACTTTTTGAACATTTCTTTAAAGGGATATAATAGGAATTTAATAGGGACATCATTCTAAGAGGATCTAAGCGGCACCTAAGTAGACCTTAAAACGCCAAATTATTTTTCGAGAAATTCTTTTAAATGGATCGAATGGGAATTTAATAGGACTACGTTTACTGGAAAAGTTACTAAGTATATAATGGCCGTCTTAAGAGGATCTAAGTAGATTTTAAGCGGACATTAAAACTTTAAATTATTTTCTATGGAATTTCTCTAAGTGGATCTAAAGGGGATTTAAGAGGCTGCGTTTACTGGAAAAGTTACTAAGTATATAATTGCCATCTTAAGATGATCTAACGGGATCTTAAACGGACATTAAAACACTAAATTATTTTGTGCGGAATTTTTCTAAGTAGATATAACAGTAATTTAAGAGGCTGCGTTTACTAGAAAAATTACTAAGTATATAATTGTCGTCTTAAGAGGATCTAAGGGGATCTTAAGCAGACATTAAAACATTAAATTATTTGCACGGAATTTCTCTAAGTGGATGTAATAGGTTGTGACAGGAAACCATTCTAGTCCAATAATTTAATATGAAGTATTGACAATTAACCTATCCGTAAACGTCAGGATGAGAATCGTCATCTTGAAGTCCATTTTGCATTCTGTGGTCTTTTTTCGAATTCAAATTTGTCATCGATACGTCAGATTCTTGACTGACCCGCGGTTCAGTTGACGGTCGCAGGTTCTGGGGACCCAAACGAGAGCCGCGCGTGCCAACTTAAAATACTCGACCCCAGGCAGAGCGAAAGCGCGTCACTTTCCTCAGGAACTCGTTGAGAGATCATATATTACGAATTTCGTCGGAGGTCGATTCCCACCATTATAAGGACTTTTACTAATTATAATAATTGTCGAACCACAACGGAAATTGTAACCATTTTGGATTAATTTGACGGATAATTTGACGTTTTGAAGTCTGTAATGACAAACGTTATAAATGGTATATTTCGGAAATTTGGTTTGGTTTCTATTTGAATTTATTATGGGTATTCCCATCGAACCCTGCCTGCCTAATTGTCTCCGCTTTTGATAAATATATTTTCCTTGCTGGTTGCCCAGGAAACAAAAATCCATTCACTTGCTTTGAATGGGTTTTGAAGTCGTTTGAATAGCGTATCTGTCACTGGAATTCCATACTGCCGCCGATTGGTTTTTAACAGAATTTTACTCGTTATTATTTTGTTGACAGACATATAAGCCACAAAAGCCTTCACATCCTTTAGAGCTAAAATAGCCAAAGGAATCTAGTAGCCTTGCGTATGATTTCTCTTAATCTATCAATAATTTATCAATTTTAAAAATCATGCGAAATATGTCAGCCTAACCTGAAAAAAATCGGTCTCATTCAAAAAGAGTTAAACCGATTCAATATGACTTTCCTTGAAATGGATATTGTAGTACATTGCAGATTCGAAGCCATTCGTGAAACTGACCAATTCATATAGTCGCAAACCAATTCAGTTTTAAAAATCTCAATCTGCAAATGAAAGATACGCAATTCACGGAGTCGCCTTTTCAATGGGGTTTTTTTTCCTGGGTGGGCATACAACCTGCTGACGCTCAACATGTTTTATTTCAATTGTAAATTTATTCAATCGAGCCTTGGCGGATCCGGCCCACGTTGCGCCAAGTGAGGGACGAATTTTGCAGAAAATTCTATTATTATTGTCAAATTTAAAACCAAAATTCTATCTTGTCTCAAGGTATTTTTTAAAAGTACTGCGTTTACTGGAAATGCCACTGAGTATGAAATTTTAATTCTGAGGGGATCTAAAGGAAACTTAAGTGGACACTAAAAAACTAAATTATTTTGTACGGAATTTCTCTAAGTGGATCTAACGGTAATTTAGGAGACTGCATTTACTAGAAAAGTTACTAATTATATAATTGCCGTCTTAAGAGGATCTAAGGGGATCTTAAATGGACATTAACATGCTAAATTATTTTGTACCGAATTTCTCTAAGTGGATATAAGAGGAATTTAAGAGTTATACTGTATATTATACTAAATCACAAAATGGTGGATCAATTACACATTTCGAATCTCCAGATGAAACTTTTCGGCTATAATGTACAACTATATTTCTTCTTCATTTCACTAATAGTTCTGGAATTCTGTAATGCAACTGATATAGAACAGAGTGATAGAACTGTTAGGTATCTAGAATGTGATACGTGTTACAGAAGTATAACATAATGGGCACACTGTTCTGTAACTATCTTAGACCAGTTTTGTGCTGATGGTCGGGTGCAGTAAGTGACTTAAACTGGATAAGAATACGCCGACAACAGGGCCAAATATCGCTCAAAGTCGGGCCAACCGAGAAGAAAATATGTTATTTTATAACACTTTATTTTTTAATGTGCACCTTACCATTTTTTTAACCCACCTTCTCATAATATGTCTAAAATCAAGAAATAATAAATATATATTCCTGAGGTCATTCAGCGAAAACGCATGGCCGAGATTTTGTAACGAACGTTCAAGCAGTTCGATAGCGCAATTGGCTAAGGCATCGGCTAGGTACATGCGGGTTAGGTAGTTTAGGTAGGGTTCGAATCCCCAGCGAGTGCGATTTTTCAACGGGTTTGAGCGTGTGATTATATGTGTAGGGGACCGTGCGTGAAATTGGGTTATTTAAAATATAAACTAAGTGCCGCAATGATACAAAAAACATTTTTTTTGTCACATATCAAATACACATTACACGCAAATAGAAACATCATAGAAACCTTTTAACCTCCCAGTAAGAGAGGCCAAAAACCCCTTCATCTCCTCTTAGGTTCTATATAAAAACCCCTTACAAACCTTATAAGATCCTTGTAAAACCCCAGTACACCCCGAATCAGATCCATTTAGAAACATTTCAGCTATACATTACACGCACATAGAAACTTCATAGAAACCTTTTAAACTCCCAGTAAGCGAGGACAAAAGACCCTTTGTTTACTTTTAAGTCCCTATAGGATCAACTTACAAACATCATGAGATCCATAGTATATGCTCTTTCAAGCTTCAGATATACATTACACGCACATAGAAACCTTTTAAACTCCCAGTAAACGAGGACCCTCTTTGGAAAATCATAGGAATCCTTAAATTCCTAAATGTATAGGGATTCTAAGAGCATTCTAGGAGGGATTTTTAGCAGGATACATTCGCTCGTGAAATCCCACGTTGAGCATTAGTTAATTTATCAATACCCCCATAAGACGCGCCGTAAGAGGGGTCGTAGTAAGTATCGTGTAATAAACTCGTTTTTGTTTTTAAAAAATTATTTCAAACCACATTTTTAGTTTTTTACTCGCACTTCCAGCGTTACCTTCCTTTTTTCGTGAAAGACGATTTTTACTTCTGCTACGCTTACCCCCGCTCTTATCTTCTCTCTCGCTGTTGGTACTACTATCCTCGTCGTCTGTTACCAAGAAATCTTCAAAACCTGTGTGTTTCTCGTGTATTCTACCTGCTACTTTGGCTGCTGTTGTAAGCGGCAACGTTTTTGGTTTTCGTTCAGACGAGACGTCATAAGGAGGCAAAGAAGGGAGACGAGGTGAAACCGGTGTAGATTAGACACTACGTTTCCAATATTCCTTGTTCCCTACGATTTCTCGTGGTAAACCGAGTTGGTGAAGTACTACGGCAAACTGATGTCTCCCAACTGGGTTTACGGTTTTTCTCAATCTTAATGCATCGTTTATCAAGTCTGAGATATTTGAACCTTTGACGAATTTTTCATCAATAAAAACTGTATCACGTTCATTCTACTTTAAACGTTCACGAGCATCAGGTTTAGAAAGACGTTCCAGTAATATATTTCCTTGTAGAGCAAAACTTCTTGGAATTGTTGAAAGTATCCTATTACTCATCTTTAAAAAAGGGTGAATAAAGTATTTAACGCATATCAGCATCAAGACGTTTCATAACATTTCCAGGAGTTTGAGTGGTTGTGTTGGGGTTTGTAAGTAAAGCTTTGTAAACATCGCCTGAGAATGGCGAGGAAGAAGGAAGTGATGACGGTGATAAGACAGGGGTTTGTTGGCCCAAAACCTGTTGCTGATATTTTTCCACCTGTTCGTTGGGAATTAAAACCATTTTCCTTGTGTGTTCCATATTTATAAAAAAAATACCAACATCAAAACAGGGAAAAAAAAGAAGATTTAACTTTGTGTTATTAACAATTTTAAAAATGTTTGAAAGAAGGCCACCAACTATCGGTGCAAGTAGTAAAGGGAGAAATCCACCTTTTTGTACAATAAAACGTTTTTTATGCTTCCAACTAGCGCGAGACACGGCTAATTTTCTCAAAGTTTTTCTGTATTTTTTAAAACTTTTTTTTCATGGTTTTTGAGTGGTACATTTCCAGCTAGTACATTAAGCGCACACTCACATATGCATTTAACAAGTTTTGTGTCAGATGTACGTAAAATCGCACCGCGTTGATTAGAATTCAAGCGACAGAGTGCATGTAAAGCTGTGGTGTTTTTTTTCACCGATATGTTTACGTGTGTCCACCGCCATTACAAACGTACAACTGGCATTTTTGCAGTGTCACTACTACTCTTTATACCTTTCTGAGGGATGTAAACATAGGAAAATTATCAGTCGGACAAATGTTTGTTCTAAAACGGCAATTACCGGGTGTGGATGGTTTTAAATCTAGAAGAAAATAGCCATGGGGTTTCGAAGATGCACCATGATAACTTTCTTGTAAAAAACGTGGGTTTTCGGGTATATTTGTCGTGCAAGGTGTTGAAATTGTGCTCGATCTCTAGGATTTTTAAAAACGACTATATAATTTGAATTAAGGGAGATATCTCTCTGACCATGCCCTTGATGAAATAAATTTTGTGATATAAAAATAACACTGAGATTTTTATGATGACTACCTTTTGTAAATAAGTCGACGATAGTATTATTAGATGATTCACGCATAAAATCGTCGATAATGACAGGTTTAACTCGATTGTCGCTCGAATAATCAGATGTCTGGGGCAAACCCTCGTGAAATTAAATCAACTGGCCGTATTCTGAATAGGCTGATTGCCATTCTGAATAATAGAATAAAATAGTTCAAAATTAACATCACACATTTTCTTGACATGATGGAGAAATTTTTTTACAACTAATGTTTTTCCACAACCTGTTGGCCTGCCAATCATGGAGGTAAATGGATGTTTCCTACGTGTGTCTATTATGTATACTAATGAATATTCATTTCGTCTACCTGTTTTATAGTTTACAAAAAATTTATATCTGGAAAAAAGAGTAAAAAATCAGACACTTCAAAATTTTAGTCTCATATAAAACTTAGAATTTGAAAAGCAAACTCTGCGTGCGGAACGTATTAGCTTTTCATGTTCCGCAACCGGTACGCGCGCGCGCCAGGCTTATAAGCTTACCGAGCCTGGACCGGCGCAGGTATAAGCTTATGAATGCTCCGCGGCCTATGTTTGCCTCCAACATTAGCTGATCCTGAGGTAACCTCCGCGTTGGGCCACCGCGCGCCTTCGCCGACACATTTTTGGCCATTTTCATTTTATTACCTTTTTCCTATGTTTCCACCTGTACTTGGATGGTGTGAGAAACGAAAAATCGTGCCAGCCTTTGTATTCGAACAGTGATTGTAGATACTGCACCTGCTTATCTTACTTGTCAGAACAGCAAGAGAATAAACGAGAGACAAGTGTCGACAATGATGAAAGCGAGAGTTTGATAAAGACCTACAAAACGAAAAAGTAAAAATCGAAAGAATAATTTTTTTTAATAGTTGTCTAAACCATTGCGATATGTATTTAGTATTTTTATCATGCTTAATAATGAAGGAATAGGATATATAAGAAGAAAAACTGCATCATTTATTGATAAAAAAATTCGATTTATTCATTAAGAAAATTGTATGCGTTTGAATAAGTAAACAAATAGAAATTCGATGCGTGTAACATAAATTTTTTATGAAGATATCAAGTTGTGTAAAATACTGCACAAAATTTATATTATTGGTGATTGTTTTAATACAAGACAAAGTCCTTTTTCACACAAATCAGCACTCATATACTTTTTTCATACACATTTCATACACATATTTTGCACATAGACGTTTTAAAAAATATATTATCATGACTTGTCACGAAAACATTGTTAATGTGTGCAAAACGCACTCTTTATACGAACAAAAGTTTCGAAAAAGTTCTTTAGTTTCACACATTTATTTTTTGTTTTTTAAGGATACCGACATCCTTCACTTCACTAGCGATGAAACTGTGCAACACCACAGTTGATTCGAAAAAAATTATATCAAGATATAGTTCAACAAATGATGAGGGTAGTTTATTATTTACTTGTTCGTTGAGAAAGTTGTATTTTGCCTTGACAAGATGTTTGATCAATTCATCGGATGGGTTTTTCATATTCTCCGACTTGAAGTAATTACACAGTTCCTACAAAAGTAGATAGATAAACGTTTATTTTTCAGCCTGCTAGTCTTAAAAAATTGACTTGCTTACACTTCCATTTTTTTCAGAATTTTCTTTAAACTAACCCTTAAAAAACTAACATCCATCCATACCTTATATCTAAGACCGCACGCTCTTATCGCCTTGCCTTCCTCGCTTCGCCTCGCCTCGCTCGCATGTCCCTACTTTTCGCATTTTCTCGCATTGCCAAACTCTGCCTCCGCGGCTAATACCTAATACTTATCTACTATTTACAATATTTACATTTACTTATATTTACTTCCTCCTCTATTTACAATCTTTTCTTCTCCATTCCTCTTCCTCCTTCCTTCCCTTCTTCTCCATCTTACCCAAGACTCCCTTCAACCATGCTACTGCCCTTTTGTCCACCCTTTCATGCATCAATACCTCCATGCTTATCCCACTGCTCTCCACCTCTACGCACTCCTCCAACCAGTGCTCCACTCTTGCCTCCTCCGACCCACATAACTCACACATCCTCTTTTTCCTAGCGAGTCAGATCTCATCCTCGCTATAAGCTCCTGACTTCCTTTCTCTCCTTTCTCACAAAAATATTGCGTTCTCGCCCTTGGCATAATCCACACATAGTTCCCATTAAACCTTGTCTCTCTTATTCTCTCTTCCGCTGCTGTCTTCTCTCTCTCCATGCTGTTTTTCTTAATCAACTCATATACCTTCCTTCCTTCCTCATGCATCCTTCTCACTTTATCCATCTGCAGTCCATTCGTTCTAAAATACCTTTCTCTTTCAACCTCCATCTTCCCACCCCCTCTCCTGTTCTTCTTCTCCCACCAACACTCCCTAACCAGCTTACTTCCCCCCTCTTTCAAAAATTTCTCCTCATATTTGCCAGCCCCAGTGTCCACTTTACACACCTCTCCTGTGTCCTATTTACCTCTTCGCTTTCCTTCCACCCCCACACCTCTACTCCATACAATAGCATACTCATCACTAGTGAGTCAAACAATTTCATTCTCCTTCCAAAATCATCTGCGAATAACTTCTTTCCCAACCCCCACACCTGCCTCATCACCACATTTGCCCTCCTCACTCTCTCTTTTATGTGACCATCCACTCCGCCATTCCTACGAAACAAGAAGCCCAGGTACACAAACTCTTTCACCTCCTGCACCGCCTTTCCCTTTCACTTCCACTCCCCTTCCTTATTCCTTCCACCTCCTTTTCTGAAAACCATAACCTTGGACTTTTCCGCATTCAGTTCTAACCTGTTCTTATTCAGGTAACTTCTCAACCTCTTCATCATTTCCTTTAAGGCCTCCTCGCTTTTTGCCAACAACACTATGTCATCTGCATACGCTAGCCACCAAATTCTAACACCTCCTATCCTGACTCCTCCTACCACTCCGGCCTCCAGCTTACTTTCCATATCCGCAATTAAAATCGCAAAAAGCGTTGGTCTAAGCGGACACCCTTGTCTTAACTCCCTATCCATCCAGAATCCCTCCGAAATCCCCTGTCCTCCTCTTACCTTATCTTTGGTCTCTTCATATATCTCCCTTACCCTCTCGATCAGGCCTCTCTCCACTCCCCTATCCTCCATCGCCTCCCACAACCTGCCCCTATCCGCCGACGGAAACGCGCCTTTTAGATCCACAAAAAACGCGTACACTCTCGACCCCTTCTTCGCCAATTCTCCATCCACCACGTGCTGCAGAACGTAGATATTGTCGATAGTACTCCTACCTGCCCTAAAGCCCGCCTGCGTCTCCGGCAATATTCCTTTCCCCTCGACATCCTTCCGCAGCCTCTCCGCCACCACCATCGCGTATACTTTATACGCCGTATTCATTAGCGTAATCCCTCTATAATTTTCCTGCCTATCCCTATCTCCTTTCTTATATAGAGGAACTATTAACCCTTCTCTCCACCCTCGTGGGAATCCCTCCCCCCTCCGTACTTTCTTCACTACCTCCATCAGCCTCTCCCGAACCTCTTGTGTACTAAGCAGCCATGCTTCGTTCTCTACCCCATCCAGCGCTGCTGATTTTGACCTTCTTAACTTCCTTATCTGTTTCTCTATCTCCTCGTCATTCAACTCCTCCATCTCTGCCTCCCCCGTTCTTCTACTCCCATCCTCTCTTCCTTGAATCTGAGCCCTGAAATGATTCTTTAAAAAACTCCCTTCACTCCTCACTCCCTATCTTATCGCTTATTCCTACTCGACGGTTTCTAAACCTATTTATTTCCTTCCAGACGTCCCCCTCTGTCATAAGATTTCCTAACTCCTCCTCCAGCTCTTTCTCCTTTTCCTGTTCTTTCTTCTTACACATCAATCTACACCCCTTCCTCATTTCTACGTACACCTCCCTTTTCGCAGTACCCTCTTTCCACTTCTTATACTTCCTCTTCACCTTCCTTTTCATCTTTATACATTCCCTATTCCACCACGGGATTTTGCACGCACCCATTCACTTTCTCTTTTAAATGCTCCCATATTTCTTCCACCGTCTCCCCTCCGAAGCGTCACTTCCCTAACTGCTCCTTATACTTCTCTATCGCCTCCCTCGTCCAGCTAAGCCTCTCCCCCGTCGACACTTCTTCTCCACCTTGCCTTCAACCGCTCTCATCCCTTATCCACAACCCTAATGGCTGATGGTCTGATTCTACCCTCCCTCCTACTGCGAATCTCTCCATCTCCTCCAAACCTCGCATATTCATGACTACATAGTCTATCACCGATACCCCCACCTTACCTACATATGTGTATTCTCCCTCTTCTTCCCCAGTTGCCAGTTATTTATTAACCTATCCTTCGAATTCCTTTCAAAGCTCTCCCCTTCCCTGTAAAGGCCCCCTTCCCTCCCCACCGAGTACCACCATACCCTCCTCTCTTTCACCTAACAGGTCTTCCACCCTTTCTTTAATTCTTTCCATCCCATCCTTATTGTACACTGTCACAAACTTACATGTTACCCCTCCTATCTTTACTTTCCTCATTTGCACTCCCTCCCCCTCTTCCTCTCCGTGAGCTTCTTCCTCTAATTCATCTCTAACCCCCGTTATAATTCCCCCACTAGCCCTTCCTTTCTTCTTCACTCTGACCGCCTCCTGGAGTCTCCACCTATACCCCCTTGGCAGCTTTTGCTCTATTCTCTCCCATTCCTTTCTTTCCACCGACGTCGATACCAGTCCTACCACATCAAATTCCTGGATATACCTCCAGAACTCCTCATCCTTCTTCTGTACGCCTGCTGCGTTCCAGTAAAGCACATTCACAACTCCTCTACCCTGCATTACCCCCACCCCCTACTTCCTACGAAACAAATTCCCCTGCACTTTCTTCAACACCTCTTTCTCCTCGTCCCACACCCACATTTTCTCGTCTATTTTTATTTTCCGATATCCTACCTCCGCCGATCTCCCTTCACTCCTCTCCATCCGAGCCCTGTCGTACAGCATTCTCTGTACATCCCTTTCCTTTCACGTCAAATCGTGATCGATGAAAACTCCCTTATCCTTTATCCTATTTTTATTTTGCATTACCCTCATCTTTTCTTCCCAGCTCTCCAACTCCACAACCGCCACTTCTTTCTCCATTCTCCCCTCCAACATAAGTTTCCCTACCCTGCCTTTATTCCACACTATGCTCTGTAGCAGCGCTTCCACGCACTCCCTTTTCCCCGCTCTTCATCTTCAATCCTCTTATCACAATATTATCTCTCCTGTCTGCCTTCTCCTTTCTCTCCATTCTCAACTCCATTGCCTTATCCTTTCCCTATCCGCCCTCTCCTCCTTTTCATTCCTACGCTCTCCCACTTTCTCTTCTATCATATTCCCTACCCTCTCCCAAATACCTCTCTCTCAGCTCTTTCACCTCCTTTTCCCATTTCTCATCTCTGATTCTCAAGTCCTCCCTCATGCCTTCCATCTGCTCCTTTGTCCCCCTTACGTCCTCCCTCAGCCCCCTGATCTCGTCTAACAACATCCCGAGAGCATCCTTTTCCAACATCCCCTCCATTTTTCGGGGGAGGGGGGGACCTACGTGTTATCCCGCTTTTTTTAAACGGGCTCTCGACCTCGCTTTTCTCCGGACTCTCTTGGCTGTCTCTCTTCCTCTTCAAGAGATCCTCCCCGTCACTTGCGCTAGTCTCTTTCTCCCTTACCTTCTTGCTCCCTTCTTTCCCACCGTTCCGCTTTCTCCCTCTCCCCGACGCACTGCTCGTCACGGGGCCACGCACTGTTGGCCGTCGTGGCTTGTGAAAAATTCCCTTCCCGTCAGTTTCACTACCAGCACTGCCAGTATTCTCGCTGCCCACCTCCCGCTCTTTCGCTGCCAAATTTTCCTTTTTTCCCTTTTTTTCCTTCAATTCCTCACAGTCCCTGCAGACACCCCTTTCTCTCCCTTAGCATCCCCTAACTCTACGAGAAACACCCTTGACCCCTCCAAAGCCCAAGACTCCTGACAACGAACTCCCCCGATTACTTGCCAACCTAACATCACTTTCCCTATCCAACTAAATCCCACCTCACATCCACGCTGAAACTCACTTTTTATCTCCCCAATTCACCCCACACAACCCTATTCACCTCCTCGGCTTCCACCCTCACACTCCACTCACACCTTCCACACAAATTCCGTAAAATTCTCTCACCACCTGTCACTCAACACATTCTCACATCCGCCACAAATATGCAAGTCTATAAGATCTTTATATCTCTCTTCCTTTTCTTTCTCCTTGGCTATGACGTTTTTCTCAGCTGGTGCCGAAAATTCGATAACGAGCATGGTTCGTTTCTCGAAGTCAAGGAGAACTATGTCAGGCCTCGAGTGCGCAACAGAAACAATTGGAGAGAATATGAAGTTCCAGTGTATGCGGCACTTCTCATTTTCGACAATTGATTCTATTTCCTTAGGAGTGTTTAGCGGGGCATTATTTGCGCTAATGACATAAGAGTGGCAGAGATGGTAATAAAGCACTCTTAGTGCCGCATTGTGTCTTTGGATGTAGGCCGTTCCCGCATGAGTTGGACAACTGAATAGTATTTGTCCTAGATGCTCGGGGTGTGCATGACATGCTCTGCAGCTATCATCGGGTATATCTTGGCTCAAAATGTGGTGAAGGTATGCTAAAGTGGAAATGCCACCGTCTTGAAGCGCCAAAATGAAACCATCCGTGCCCGACTTCAATTCGGGTGATTTACGGAAAGCAAACGTTAGCTCATACGACAACGACTGATGCTCCACATTTCTGCGGAAGATGCCATGCATCCTCTTGTCGAGGAGCTGTTCCCGGAATTTTTTCTCCTGTGCTTTCTTAACCCTCTCAGCCTACACTGGGTGTATTACACCCGGAAGATATTTTCGACTCGCTGTTTTTACTGAAAAGTTGTTTCAGTTTTGTGAAAATATTTACAGTATGTGTTGAATTCATCTTATTAATTTTACAATACTTATTTTTGTGAGACTTTTAGCTACAGTTTAAAAAAAAATTATTCTGATGCGTTAATTTTATCCAAAGATACTGAACTTTAAACTTTGGCCGGGCACAAACCACCCAGTGTAGGCTGAGCGGAAAATTTCGGAAGTGTAGGCTTTGAGGCTTAATCCAGGCCTTCAGGAGTGAGTACTCGACATGGATAAGATTTGATGCATTTTGCTCACCCCTGATATTGAAGTCAAGGCCGAGTGTTTCAGCAGTCTCTTCCGCTGCTTTGTACAGAAACGCCCCTTTGCCCGCTTCTTCGTGTTTCGTGACCATTTTAAGAAGAGGGTCTTGTCCATTTGCGACTATATGTGCTGTACCCAGAATAATCCTGTTTTGAAAACATTCAAGATTCAGTATTCCGCGACCACCTTGAAGGCGTGAGATTTAAAGGCGCGGAACAGAAGACTCAAGGTGCATGCTTTTGTTCATGTGCAAAACCTTTCGCGTCCCGATATCAAGGGATCTGAGCTCGTCCTTCGTCCATGGAGCAACTCCAAATGAATAGAGTACTAACAGGACGGCAAGCATGTTCGTTGCAGATACTTTGTTCCTCGCCGACAGTTCGGAAGACCAAATCTGCCGGATAAGACGTTTGTATCTGCTTCGAAGAGTATCCCTTATAGATGTCACGTCCTGAATGCGGCTCTGTGGCACGCCCAGGTATGTATAGGTCTCTCCAGCGCTAAGGTGTCGTATGGCGCTTCTGTCGACGAGCTCAGGGTCTTCGGGAATGCCATTAAGTTTTCCTTTTTTCAAATAAACCTTGGCGCATTTCTCTAACCCGAACTCCATTTCAATCTCTTGAGTGTACTTTTTGACCATGTCTAGAGCTATATGTAGTTTCTCTTTATTTTTAGCATAGATCTTGAGATCGACCATGTAAAATACATGAGTAAACTTATGCTTTCGATCTCCAGGTTTACCGCAGAGGTACCCATCGGAATGGCGAAGTGCGAGAGATAGTTACAATAATGTGAGGCAAAAGAGGAGAGGGCGCATGGTGTCGCCCTGAAACACACCTCTCTGAAAGGTGACACTGTTAGTGATCACACGATGTTTTCCAGATGAGATAGTAAATCTGGTTTTCCAAAGCGACATTAATCTCTCTATGCACCTCACGATGTGTGGATGAACCTTTAAGCTTTCCAACAGACAGATGATAAGTCTATGGGAGGTTGAATCGAAAGCTTTCCGGTAATCAATCCAGGTCATCGATAGGAATCGCTGGTAAGATGCTGCGTCTTTACAAACACATCTATCGATGAGCAGGTTCTCCCGACATCCTGCTACGCCTTTCTTTAAGCCGCGTTGTTCATACATCTCTCGCCACACAGGTCCAATTGTCCGAACAATCATATCATTTAGGATAGCTGTGAAGATCTTATACATTGTGTTCAGACAAGTTATTGGCCTGTAATTCTTAGGGTCAGCTAAGTGGCCCTTCTTCAGCAGGAGCACTGTGCACCCTTCCACCAACCACTCCGGAATAGGCTCTTCCGACTTTAGATATGAGGTGAAAATTCGGGCCAGATGCTGGTGGGTTGAAGGAAACTTCTTCCACCAGAAGGTCTTGATACCATCTGGTACCGGAGCGGAATAGTTCTCCATGCCTCTTAATACGTTTTTCACCTCCTCGGTAGTGATAGGTGGGCATTCCTCCTCAGCTGTCATGAGGGCATTGCACAGCTCCTTGAAGCTATTTATGTTCTTTGAGCCTTCTCCAAGTGGATGTTGGACTTCGTAGACTTCTCTCCAAAATGCTTCGACCTCCTCTGGTTTGGGCGGATGGTTGACAGTAACTGGAGGGTCTTGGAAGAGTCGCGATGGGTCAAGTAAAAACTGTTGTTTTTCTCTAACCCACCTCTCTCTCTCCGCTCTAGACTTCTCTTAGCGTTAGATAGTAGTCGTATTCTGTCAACAATATACTGCCTGATGGTCAATAGCTTTGACTTGTTGATTGTGTGATGACGGATCCGCAGTTCGCGCGCGAACTGTCGAACCTTGGCAGTGAAATTCCTGCCACATGTTATGTAGTCAATCACACACTGAATGCGGGACGCGTACTGTCTTGCCCAGCCTATCTTTGTGCTGAGTTGATGCTTTCGTCTTTTGGTCTTATGATCAACCGTTGGTTTTGTTTTACGGTTTGCATCTGCCAAAGTTCTCGCAGCATTGTACACACCACAATTGATAGTCCAGAGGTCGGATTCTTCGGAAAAATCTCCACGAAGCTCATCATCCAGTTCAGTCAGATCTTTGG
>CAKNYM010050720.1:3729-25272 GCA_932195095.1 Andricus curvator
TCTGATCAGGGGTGGAAGAATAGTCCCTTCGTGGACCATTTTCTGACAAGATTTATTGCATTCTAGACCCAGATCCTGGAATAGTGCATAGGTGTTAGGCCACGCGCCGGTGTTTCCGATGCATTTTATTGAGGGGTTGTCGGCCGCTACATATCATTGTGACGTTTATGGCCTTTTCACCAATTGGGCCGTAGTAGATGGGCCTCGCGTGTTCCTTCGTGGGGCTTCCGATCTTCTGATTGGTTGTGACGTCAATGACCGCGCATTCATATTTGTATTACTTAATGTTTCGTAAAATTTGACATAGAATTTATAATGTGATTCATAATGTAATTAGTAAATGTTTATAACCATAATAATTGATAATAATTGATTATGGTGATTAATAATAAAATACATAAAGATTAATTTATAAAGAATGCAGTCTTCGGATATATATATATATATATATATATATATATATATTAAATGTTCTATATATTGTAAGCCAAATTTCCAACTTTACCGTGTGCACAACGGTTAAACACGTCCTAGCCAGGGGGTGGCCCAGGCTGGAAACTTGCTTACTAAAAATAATGGCCACCACTTACCTGCTCAGTTTTTGTTTATCTATCAAGTCCCGGAATGAACCGAGTTTGTGGGCTACACTCTTTCAGCCTACAAACAACCCACGACGCCGGTTTTCTTTTATTCTCAGGCGCCAGATAGAGATAACCCTATCCGAGCCCGGTAGGATCCGGCTAGTCTTTACTGGCAGGTCGGCTAGCTCGTCTTACCCGCATAAGAGAGGGAGCGGGATAGGGGGAGTGAGAGAGAGATATTGTTCTGCTTCCTTGAGATTTCTAAGTTAACAAATAAAACTTTATTTAATATTTTAGCAGAAAATCACAACTAATCTAACTATAAATTTAACATTGTTGAACTGTTTGGCACTAACGTGCGACCTCGAACTCTTATTAAACTTTTACCCCTGGATTACTTTAAAGTCCACCTTTACACTAGACAATTTTTTATTTTAAACAGTATTAAATTTACGAGAAAACTTCACGGGCGAACCCCAGTGCTTCAACATGGCCGTCAGGGACACCCACGCTAGGCAAGACGCCGGTCGGTGTCCATTTCAGCGTGACCACGCTCCAAGACTTTGAGAGACACTCGCCTCAGCTTTTCTAGGCGTCGGGTTCCTGAGCCGAGCGTGCCTCGCCTTGGTGAGCGTCGAGGGGGTCCCAGATGGCCCCCTTAAGCAATGCCCTACACAAAGATCCACTATGACCCACCATTCGAGGCACAAGCACTACGCGTAGGCACCCGGTGCCAGAGCTGAGAACACTTTTACAATGGCGGTAAACTGCTCCACCTACCTCTGAGCCATTCCGCGAGTTCCTGCTTTCCGTTATGGTCCATTGGTAAAATTTATTTCTTTATCAATAATCCGTCCTTTCAATCCAATATGAGATCTTTCGGTTTTTACCGGTGGTACCGGGACTCTACCAAGCCAAGACAACGAGTGACGTGACCAGCGTGCTGCTCCACGCTTCCTCCTTTTGCTTTCCTTTCTACCCGCAATTCCTGCGTGTCGAGGCTATTGATTGGTTGGCGGCAGTAGAAACGGCTGGCTTGTCGATCTCGACCAATGAGTGCCGTCGTGCCCTCGCTGCGTGCTTATTGGTTCCGTCGGCCGGGCTGCTCGTCTCCCTATTGGTCTTCCCCATGCTAGTTGCGTCATGGCCACCTTCTAGTAATATCAACATGGCTGCCTTTCCATTACCTTAAGATGGCCGCCTCCCCGCTACCTGAACATACAAGATCCTCTAGCCACGTAGTATAGCAGGGTTGGTTCGGTGTACTACGTACTGCCTCTCACGTTACGGGTGATGTTTAACGGTGTGGCAGGGCAGGGTTGGTTGGATCCACTTCGTATTACCTTCGGTGCTGAGAGTGGAGCTTAATAGTGTTGCCTGGCAGGGTTGGATCGGGTTGACCCGACGATCGCCTTGGTACTGGTACTCTCCGCTGGTATCGGCGCTGCTTGCCTTGTGTCGACGGCGAAACATGGCCGCCGACTTCGCTCCCCCCACCCATCCGGTGGAGCGTGGTCGCCGGATACAGTGGTCGTGGACGGTGCTGCACTCTCGGTACTTGCGCGGGACTAATGGGCCGTGTCGGTTTTGTCCCATCCTCTCGTACTGCCTCTATGGTTTACGGTCGGTTGTCGCTGCTTTGAGCCGTCTGCTCGTTGTTTACGAGCTGAAAAAAGTGTTCAACCCTGACGCCGACCCCATACATTTATATCGATCATATTCGCGGGTAAATGAGTATTAAACTAAATAAACGGAGACATTGGCAAAGAAACAGACTACAGGTAATTATAAAGCTATCCCAGACTTGCTGTCTTGGCTAGGTGGTAAGTTTACTTTTTAAATTACATTATTCAAACCGTCGTTTCCTTCCGTTCAGAGGTTAGGTACGGCTCCTAAAACTTTGTTACAACTCCCCTGGGCCTAGCCGAAGCCTACCGGCTGTATTTACTCGCGCTGTGGTCGCATCTCCACCGCTCTGTCAGCGTTCTCAACTCGTATCACAGCGTATTTGCCTCCTTGTCGTCTCAAGAGGAAAATAAAACTGTTATCTATACCTGTCCCTTTTCGGGCTCCCTTACCGGGTTCTCCTGATCGCGTGCCTCTTGCTTTTGATCACCTAAATCTGCTTTTGTAACCTGGAACTTCCGTTCTATTCTCGCCTTCGTCTAATTAAGAAATTACCTAACTTAATTTTTGGGTACTCGTAAATAAAAGAAGGCGATTGTGTATTACTCTATTTATTCGATACCTGCCCAATACAGGGGTACATGAGGTAGAAGGCCATCAGATCAGTCGAACTGAACGGAAAGAGTTCGAGAGTCGAACAACTCGTAACCCAAAAGAAAACTAAAGTTCAAGGAGCGATCCGCTCAACAAGATCAAAAAAAGAAAAAAAAGTCAAAAATAAAAAAAAACTTATTGTCCTAGCTATCTATAAATGCCCCTTTTGGTGCCCCACGTTTCATGCTTGCGAAGCTAACAGATTTCTACAGTATCCCGGGCATGCAAGGATTAGTGGGGAACTACCAGAAAGGGTTGACTATTTTTCCCTACTCCCCCCCCCCCTCTCGAGGCGGTCCTCCGTCGTGGTAGGGGACTAGCAGTTTTACTGGGAACTTTCCTACCAATTGTCCGTCTTCCGTTCCTAGCTCGTATACTTACCGTCCCAGAACGCGGACTACGACGTACGGTCCCTGCTTTTTGCCCCCGAATCCTCTAGTTACCCCCTTTTGGGCTGATGAAGTTACTTGGGCTTTGCGCATGACCCTGTCTCCCTCCTCAAACACCGCGTGTCGACGCCTTTTATCGTAGCTTACCTTCTGACGATCGAGCGCGTTTTCGTGGCGTAAGGAGACCAGATCTTGGAGCTCCTTCACTTTAACCATTCTTTGCCTCCATTCTTCGTGATCTGGTGGGGGCAATTCGGGTGGTTCTTCCACCCTTCGGCGTAGGTTATTATAAGGCTTTGGTTCTCTACCTAGATTCAAGTAGGCCGGGCTGACCCATGTGGTGCTATGTACGGCCGTGTTGTAGGCAAACCTAAAATCTTTCAGGTATACTTTCCACTGCCGATGGTCCTGTGCTACATATGCGGAGATCATCTTCTTGAGGACCCGATTCACCCGCTCCACAGGGTCCGCCTGTGGATGGTACACCGGAGTGAACGAGTGCAGGATTCCGTAGGTCTCTGTCAACCCTTGAAACGCCTGGTTGACATATTCTGTTCCGTTATCCGACACGAGCACTTCCGGTGCCCCCCATCGGTTTCTGAATATGGTCCTCAAAAGCTTTGATGATGGTCTCGGCATTAGCTTTTCTCATGGGCGACAATTCAACCCATTTAGTATACAGGTCTTCGAATACCACCAAGTATTCGAATCCTAACGCTGTCTTGGGCCAAGGACCCATCACGTCCGTGGCCGCTGCGATCCACGGCTGTTGCACTACCCTGCGGCCCATCAGGCCCGCTGCAGGTCTTTGATCAGCCTTGATTCTCTGGCAGGTGTCGCAAGAGCGTACCCACAGAGAAATATCGAGATACATGCCTGGCCCGTAGTACTGAATCAAAGCTCTCCGGTATGTCTTGTCAATGCCCAGATGTGCGGCCTGTGGGTCATTGTGTACTTCGTCGAAGACTTCTTGTCTTCTTTCGGCTGGTACTACCAACTTCCACGCCTCTAGGTCTTCGATTACCGGGTCTATCAACGGATTCGGACGGTACCGATACAACATTCCGTCCACAATTTTCCACCCATGGAATTTTCTTGGGGTTTCTTCCACCTCTCGCAGTCGTCTACGATACCACTCGTCCTCCACCGGCTCCATGGCAGATATGGGGATTGCTACCTCCTCCTCATACATCCAAGAAAGGGCGTCAGGCACGTGGTGCGAAGCTCCTTTCCGGTGTACGACCTCAAAATCGTATTCGAGAGGGTCAAGTGTCCATCGCGCCAATCGACCAGTTGGATTGTGGAGGTTATGTAACCATCGCAACGAACTGTGTTCGGTGATTACCGTGAAGTGAAACCCTTCCAGGTAGTGGCGGAATTTTCTAACCGACCAGATCACGGCCAAAGATTCCTTTTCTGTGACCGATTACTTTCTTTCTGCGTCCGACATCGTCCTACTCGCGAAAGCGATCATCCTCTCAACGCCGTCTTGAATCTGCGTTAAGACTGCCCCGAGGCCAAAATCGCTCGCGTCGGTCTGAAGTACGAATGGGACTTCGAAGTCGGGGTATGTCAAAATGGGTGCTGTCGCAACTTGTTCTTTCAATTTAGCGAACGCACTTTCCTGTTCGGTTCCCCATTCCCATGGGACGTTCGTCCTAAGCAACTTGTTAAGTGGTTCCGCATCAGTCGCAAAGTCAGGTATAAAACTACGGTACCACGACACCATTCCCAAGAACCGTCTCAGCTGCTTTATTGTCCTTGGGGCTGGGTAGGAGAAAAGAGGCTCAACCTTGTCCGGATCCACATGCAAACCCTCCTGATTCACGAGGAATCCGAGATAACGTACAGTCTGTCTTCCGAAATCGCATTTCTTTGGGTTAATGGTCAGTCCGGCCCCCAAAAGCGGTCTATGACTCGAACTACCCATTCCTGGTGGCTCTTAAACGTTTCATTGACGATGACTATGTCATCGAGGTACGCGTAGACGTTTGGCTCCATGTCCGGCCCTATGAGGGAGCCTACCAGTCGCTGAAATGTCGCAGGAGCCCCTGACAGTCCGCAGGGCATCCTTGTGAACTGAAAGAGCCTTCTTCAGGTGTAACTGCGGGTGGCTCGTTTGATTTCAGAAGAGCCAGTATTACCTGGTTCTCCTGCCAGGGGTTCTGTCGTTCCCTAACCCTCGTTCTTGTGTTAAGAACGATGGTGTCTTCCGTTTCTACCATACGGGTTACCGGGATCTTATTCGCCGAGGGCGACGGGGTATCTGTGTGGGCGGGATTCGCCTCTTGGGATATCCCCACTACTGCCGGTTCCGTCTGATCAAGCCTGTCGTGTTCCGGTAATTGTTTGTCGTCATGTTGGGTCGTTCCAGGACTGGAGGAAGAAGGGCTGACCCCTAGGCCTTCTCCCTTCTTCTGTTTCCCGGACAATTCCCGGACAGTTCGCATTCTTTGGTGGTCACTTCCTGCTTGCCGCACCGACAACAGTAATTACGTCTACGGTTCTTCGTGCATCCAATTTGGAAGTGACCCTTTTGTCGGCAGTTCCAGCATTCTATCTCCGAGTCGTCCCTCTGTTTTCTGGAAGTGGACGACCCCGAGCCCCTTTTTGGAGACTGCTCCGATTTGCTGTCGGTCGATTTTGCCGAGTTCCTACGGTTACGAGGGTTCCTATCATTACGTCTGTTGGATCCCTCAGACTTGGGCCTATTCTTGGCTTCGTCTTTGCCCAAGTTCGCGGTTGAGCCCCGTTTGTCGCTTTCTATTATCACGATTAGGGCCTTAATTAACTGCGCTATCTCCGACGGATTCTGCGTGGTGTCGCTGTCGACTGTATTCGGGCGGATAGCGACCACAGAATTGTTTTTCTTCGACTGTGGGCCCTTCCCTTTGTAGGCATATTCCGGAATAAGGGACTTTTCGGGTCCCGGGGGGCTATATCCTCACCTATCGTGGATATCACGCGCTCATATTCCGCCGCCAGGACCGCACAGTGGGGCGAAATGGAAAAACGATGTTCAAAATAATCTGTAGCTCGCAATTCTTCATCGATTTTCAACTTTTTTTTTTCAAAAAATTCAGCATTAAATTCTTAAGAAACATGTCGAGGCCGATTTTTTAATTTTTTTTTTTTTAATTTATATAGAACTGCAAATATCGAAAAAAATGTTGATTTCCAAATTTTTTTTGTTTAATTCTCTGTAAAATTTTTTTTTAGTAGCATCAGGCCTCAGGTTTGATGCGCAAGGGTCAATGAAAGAAAAGAATTTGTTGTTATGTCAAGTTATTTGTTATAAACAAATATTTGCAACAAATAGCCAGTATGATGGATTATGTTTTTGTGAAGTATATTTATGCATCGAAATCGCTCGTTCTGAGCAACGAGGTGACATGTGATCATGAAAATGTGATGTCCGATATCATTTGTTAACTTTAACAACAAATAATATAAACAAATGCATGATTTGAACAGTTTTAGGCAGAAACAAACCGTATTTTCTTCCGATTGTCCTCGAATCTCATTGCCAGTGATACACATTGATGTATTATTGTCACCTAAAATAATTTGTTTAATTTATCAACAATTATTATAAACAAATGCATGATCTGAACAGTTTTAGGCAGAAACAAACCGAATTTTCTCCCGATTGCCCTCAAATCTCATTGCCTGTGATACACATTGATGTATTTTTGTCATCTGAAATAATTTGTTGATATTATCAACAATTATTATAAACAAATGCATGATCTAAACAGTTTTAGGCAGAAACAAACCGAATTTTCTTTCGATTATCTTCGATTCTCATTGCCTGTGATGCAAATTGATATATTTTTGTCATCCGATATCATTTTTTAACTTTATCAACAAATAATATAAACAATTGCATGAGCAAAAAACGCAAATGAATACCACGAGATTAAGAATCCAGCTAGAATTTCGGAAAGAGATGGGTTTAATTATCGACATACCCAAGCTTGGAGCAGGAACATCAAATGATGGGAATAATACTGCTCGAAAATTTTTTCAAGATCCTGAATCAACAGCAAAGATCACAGGTGTTGATGTTCGCTTGATCGAGCGATTTAGCATAATTTTGCAGGTTCTTTCTTGTGGTTAAAAAAATCGATTCAGAGAAATTCGAAAACTATGCTCTCGAAACTGCACGAATGTATGTAAAATTGTATAAATGGTATTATATGCCATCATCTGTTCACAAAATTCTTTTGCACGGAGCGGAGATAATCAAATCGTTCAGCATTCCCATCGGCCTCTTATTTGAAGAAGCTCAAGAAGCCCGTAATAAAGATTTTAAACGATTCCGCGAATTCAATACTCGTAAGTGCAGTCGGTTAGCAACTAATACTGATCTATTGCATAAATTACTCATCTCATCTGATGCATACTTGTCACATCTAAGAGGAAGCTGGAGACATATAGATAGTGATTTTCATCCTAAAGCTCTTGAGCTCTTGATTCTAGAATAAATCGTTCTTGAAATGAGGACTGGAATTATGAAATGTCCATAATAGGAATTTGTTCAAATGATTCGTTCATAAAAATGTTGAATGACATTTTGAGTCAAAAAAATAGCAATGAGCATCGCAGGCAATGAGATTTGAAGGCAATCGGAAGAAAATTCGGTTCGTTTCTGCCTAAAACTATTCAAATCATGCAATTGTTTATATTATTTGTTGATAAAGTTAAAAAATGATATCGGATGACAAAAATATATCAATTTGCATCACAGGCAATGAGATTCGAAGATAATCGAAAGAAAATTCGGTTTGTTTCTGCCTAAAACTGTTTAGATCATGCATTTGTTTATAATAATTGTTGATAATATCAACAAATTATTTCAGATGACAAAAATACATCAATGTGTATCACAGGCAATGAGATTTGAGGGCAATCGGGAGAAAATTCGGTTTGTTTCTGCCTAAAACTGTTCAGATCATGCATTTGTTTATAATAATTGTTGATAAATTAAACAAATTATTTTAGGTGACAATAATACATCAATGTGTATCACTGGCAATGAGATTCGAGGACAATCGGAAGAAAATACGGTTTGTTTCTGCCTAAAACTGTTCAAATCATGCATTTGTTTATATTATTTGTTGTTAAAGTTAACAAATGATATCGGACATCACATTTTCATGATCAAATGTCACCTCGTTGCTCAGAACGAGCGATTTCGATGCATAAATATACTTCACAAAAACATAATCCATCATACTGGCTATTTGTTGCAAATATTTGTTTATAACAAATAACTTGACATAACAACAAATTCTTTTCTTTCACTGACCCTTGCGCATCAAACCTGAGGCCTGATGCTACTAAAAAAAAATTTTACAGAGAATTAAACAAAAAAAATTTGAAAATCAACATTTTTTTCGATATTTGCAGTTCTATATAAATTAAAAAAAAAAAAATTAAAAAATCGGCCTCGACATGTTTCTTAAGAATTTAATGCTGAATTTTTTGAAAAAAAAAAGTTGAAAATCGATGAAGAATTGCGAGCTACAGATTATTTTGAACATCGTTTTTCCATTTCGCCCCACTGTGGACCGCCAGACCGTTATAGTCCGTAAACTCGTAACGTCTGATGGACCTCCTAAAGTCGGATCTGAGGTTCGCGTATACTCTGTTCATTTTGACCTCGAGATACATTGGCCTGGTTGAGAGCTGGCAGAGCCCATACATGCAGGTCAGGTAATCTGCTACCGGTTCCTCTAGGCCTTGCCTGCGTGAGAGGATCTGCTCTTCTAACCTTTCCTGGTAGAAAGCGTCCTCAAAGCGGGCTTGAAAATGCCGCTTGCAGTGGTCCCACGTGTTCCACCTCAATCTGTTCTGTCGGAACCAGTGCCACGCAATATCTTTTAAGAGGAAGGGTATCACAACTAACAACTCCTCGTCCGTGAGGAAAGAGGCGGCTCTGCCCTCCTCGACCCTCCACAAGAAGTTGTCCACACTTGAGACCTTTTGTCCGTTGAAACTGACCTTCCACCCTTCCACGATTCTTGTCACGTCCCTTGGTTTGCTTAGGGGTCACATGGGGCCTCGCCCCCATCCCTGAGCATACCCGTGACTCGTGGTGGCTTCCGGTTCGAATTCACGCGGAGCTCTCCGCCCAAGTGAGTGTCTTTGCGCATAGCCCTCATATTCCGGTCTTTCGTCCCAACCATGGGAGTACCTGTTCTGCGGGGCGCGACTCTGTTCTCTATACTGCCCCCCTGGCTTCCGATACGGCCCATCCTGTCCCTGTCCGAACGTTGGGACGTATTGCTCCCTATTATCTTGAGAAGTAAAACTCATGCTATGGTATTGTCGTGTGGGCTCATGCCCCCTATACACTGTCGCATACGGTCTATACTTGTTTTCTCTTGGCTCGGAAAAATCTTGTGTCTCGTACCTATCGTCATTTCCTGATTGGCCCCTACTTCGCTCCAACCGCTCTTGTGCGACCTCTTCCTCCCTCGCTAAAGTCGGGTTCGTATGGGGGAAGAGACTCGAGGCTGGGTATTGATGGGTGGGCCGATCCGTTCGGGGCCCCTCATGTTCCCATAACCTATGTTCGCGGTGGTCAGTTGGAGCGATTTCTCGCGTGCGTGGCTCTAGATAATTTTCTGGGTACCGATAACCCTCTGGTTCTACGATCCGGCCCCAGTCTTTAGTCTCGCGATGCTGTGTCTTAATATTCAGGGGAGCTTCGCGGTTCTGACTATACCAGTCGCTTTGGGGGCGTGTGTCCCTAATGATCGCGGTTGTAAAAATAGGCTTAACGCAGTCACCAAGGGAGCAGACGTTAGAGCACTTACTGTCGGCGGGTATTATACTGTCGGACCGATTGTTCCACTTGCCCAGGGTGTCGTCACACTCCGGCTCAGTGGCACTGAGGCTTGATACTCCCAATCTCTTGGCGGGAGGCCCTGAGCCCTTCCGGGCTCCTAGATCTCCTATCTGCCCCTTGATATTGTGGGAGAACCGCGCTGCCCCCGCGAACTGAATGAGCAAAATGTGGGGACACGCCTTGCCGAGTGTCTGCCGCACTGACCCTAGTCGTGGTTCCGCGTGGCCTAGTATTCACTTTCGCGAAACGGTTGTCCTCAACCCGGGTGGTTCTCGCGCTTTCACCTACCGATGTTACTCCCTGAGTAGGTGGTGCCATGGCCCCCTCATCCCCCCTCCACATGTCTCTGCTGGGAGGTGGGGTGTAGGTTGGCGATAGCGCACCCCTGAAGGCCTGGTCTCCCCCCATCCCTGGCCATTGTCGGTGCCCATGAGGGGTCGTTTCCAACATCGTAAAAGGTTGGTGAAACCCAATCCGTTGTTGGCTACCTTCCGGTGGACCCGCTATGTCGTCGTCGGTCCCTGAATCCCGTGGTACCTGCCCTTGATCGTCGTCGTTCTCTGGGTACCAGGGTACCGCCTGGTTACCCCCACGTTGGGCCATTTCGCTGAGAGCCGGACTACCCGGTAAACCGGGGTTCTCCCGATTGTCACCCTGCTCTGACTCTCCCTCCATTGGGTCGCACGTGTCCATTACCCTATCGTATGTCGACGTCTATTCTCTCTCAAAAAGAAAAAAAAAAAAAAACCGCGAAAAATTTCAATATGGGTGCGGACTATCCGCCAAATTTTTCCGCACTTTCTCTATGTTCGCGAGTAATCCCCTTATCTACTTTGATTTCTTCGAAAATCTCGAAGACTCACTTAAATTCTTTAATTTTCTCGAAAAATTTTCAAAATCCACGTATTTTCACTAAATTACCGAAAAGTTTGAACAATTCTCACTAGCCCCAGAAGTTATCTATCGAAAATGCCAAAAATTCTACTAAAATCGACGAAGCTACTTAAAAGTTTAATAAAAAAACATTACAGAAAAGTTCCGAGAATTTCTCCAAGTTCCTAAAAAAAATTGCTGAAAAATCGCGAAAATGCTCGTAAGTTCCTTAACTCAACACCGGATTTCAGAACTAATTACCAAAATATCCAATTTCTCTTTAAATCGCATTTACTATTTGAGCCATTTTTCTCAATGCTTCAATTTTTGGGAACCTACCTCGATTCCTGGCTTTTTTTCGGTCTCTGGTGTATCCTCTAGTGAAAATGACAACAACAAAAAACATTTGTCTTCCGCGAAAATATTCAATACCTGATTTATTTACCGGAAGACTATGTTGTTGAAGGTTAGGGGACAGTACGGATTAATTTTTTTCCCATATTTCCTCTTAGTTCTTATTAAAATCAACAGGACATTATTTCTTTTTGCTGGGAAGCAAGAGCCAGGCAACCACTGGGAAAACTTATCATTAACAAAAGCAAAGCAAAAGAAAAAGAGTTTCGCTGTTCGTGCCCGTGTTTTCTATCAGCTATATATGTTTTCAATCCCCCTTCTCTCTCACTCCGCTGCTCGTGTCACCTAGTGACAGCCCTCCATGTTGGGCGCCAATTTGTAAGTCAAATTTCCAACTTTACCGTGTGCACAACGGTTAAACACGTCCTGGCCAGGGGGTGGCCCAGGCTGGAAACTTGCTTACTAAAAATAATGGCCACCACTTACCTGCTCAGTTTTTGTTTATCTATCAAGTCCCGGAATGAACCGAGTTTGTGGGCTACACTCTTTCAGCCCACAAACAACCCACGAAGTCCGTTTTCTTTTATTCTCAGGCGCCAGATAGGGATAACCCTATCCGAGCCCCGTAGGATGCTAGTCTTTACTGGCAGGTCAGCTAGCTCGTCTTACCCCCCTGAGAGAGGGAGCGGGATCGGGGGAGTGAGAGAGAGATATTTTGTTTTCCTTAGATTCAATTATAAGTAACCCTTGAGATTTCAAAGTTAACAAATAAAACTTTATTTAATATTTTAGCAGAAAATCACAACTAATCTAACTACAAATTTAACATTTTTGAACTATTTGGCACTAACGTGCGACCTCGAACTCTGATTAAACTTTTACCCCTGGATTACTTTAAAGTCCCCTTTACACTAGACAATTTTTTATTTTAAACAGTATTAAATTTACGAGAAAACTTCACGTGCGAACCCCAGCGAAACCCACAGCTCTTCAACATGGCTGTCGGCGTCCATTTCCGCGTGCCCACGCTCCAAGACTTTGAGAGACTTGGTGAGCCTTGGTGAGCGTCGAGGGGGTCCCAGACGGCCCCCTTAAGCAATGCCCTACACAAAGATTCACTATAACCCACCATTCGAGGCACAAGCACTACGCGTAGGCACCCGGTGCCAGAGCTGAGAACACTTTTACAATGGCGGTAAAATGCTCCACCTACCTCTGAGCCATTCCGCGAGTTCCTGCTTTCCGTTATGGTCCATTGGTAAAATTTATTTCTTTATCAATAATCCGTCCTTTCAATCCAATATGAGATCTTTCGGTTTTTACCGGTGGTACCGGGACTCTACCAAGCCAAGACAACGAGTGACGTGACCAGCATGCTGCTCCACGCTTCCTCCTGCTGCTTTCCTTTCGACCCGCAATTCCTGCGTGTCGAGGCTGTTGATTGGTTGGCGGCAGTAGAAACGGCTTGCTTGTCGATCTCGACCAATGAGTGCCGTCGTGCCCTCGCTGCGTGCTTATTGGTTCCGTCGGCCGGGCTGCTCGTCTCCCTATTGGTCTTCCCCATGCTAGTTGCGTCATGGCCGCCTTCTAGTAATATCAACATGGCTGCCTTTCCATTACCTTAAGATGGCCGCCTCCCCGCTACCTTAACATATAAGATCCTCTAGCCACGTAGTATAGCAGGGTTGGTTCGGTGTACTACGTACTGCCTCTCACGTTACGGGTGATGTTTAACGGTGTGGCAGGGCAGGGTTGTTTGGGTCCACTTCGTATTACCTTCGGTGCTGCGAGTGGAGCTTAATAGTGTTGCCTGGCAGGGTTAGATCGGGTTGACCCGACGATCGCCTTGGTACTGGTACTCGCCGCTGGTATCGGCGCTGCTTGCCTTGTGTCGACGTCGAAACATGGCCGCCGACTACGCTCTCCCCACCCATCCGGTGGAGCGTGGTCGCCGGATACAGTGGTCGTGGACGGTGCTGCACTCTCGGTACTTGCGCGGGACTAATGCGCCGTGTCGGTTTTGTCCCATCCTCTCGTACTGCCTCTATGGTTTACAGTCGGTTGTCGCTGCTTTGAACCGCCTGCTCGTTGTTTACGAGCTGTCAAAAGTGTTCAACCCTGGCACCGACCCCATACATTTCTATCGATCATACTTGCGGGTAAATGAGTATTAAACTAAATAAACGGAGACATTGGCAAAGAAACAGACTAATTTTTAAATTGACGATGACCATGGTTGCATACAACCAGTAACTAGAGGTAACTATAACGCTATCCCAGACTTGCTGTCTTGACTGGGTGGTAAGTTTAATTTTTAAATCACTTTATTCAAACAGTCCTTTCCTCCCCTTCAGAGGTTAAGTACGGCTTCGGCGAAATCCCCGAAAATTGCCTTACATATTTCCGAGTTTTCTCCTATACCTTCGTTACAATATCTATGGTCGGTAAGGTAGGGTTTTTCATACTTGTGGATCACCCTTTAGTTCTCGATAAGTTTTGTTCGGAGAATATATTCAAAGAATACTCTTATGGTAATGATAAGTTATAGGTTGTGAATATTTTATATAATTGATATTGAAAAGTGATTATTATTATAAATAAGTAGATATGATGTATATATAACGATCACTGGCCGTGATACTTCAATAGTCTATAAGATTTGTTCAGGGAATATATTCAAAGACTACTCTTATGGTAATGATAAATTATAAGTTCTGAATATTTATTATAATTGATACTGATAATTGATTATTATTATAAATAAGTAAATATTATGTAAGTATAATGGTCACAGGCCGTGACATTTGTTTAACAAACTCACACATGCTCAGAAAAATGTTTAAAGTACATGTTATAAAGATAAGTTCATAAAATATCAAAATCAAAATTTTTGAAATTCGCTGTATTGCCAATTTCAATGCCTGGGCCTTGTAGATTTTTTTGTAGTGTATTTCGATGTTCAAAAAACCCACACATGCTCACAAAATTGTTTCAACTACATGTAGTGAAAATAAGTTCATAAAATACCAAAATCAAAAATTTTGAAATTCGCTGTGTTACCCATTTCGATCCCTGGGTCTTGTGGATTTTTTTCTATTGTATTTCTATGTTTAAAAAACCCACACATACTCACAAGAATGTTTCAAGTACATGTTATAAAGATAAATTCACAAAATACCAAAGTCAAAATTTTAAAAATTCTCTGTATTGCCAATTTCAATACCGGGGTCTTGAGGATTTTTTGTCTAATTCATTTTTGTCACGAAAAAGTTTTCATGTAGCTCAAATAATTCTCCTCCTATTTCCAAACGTGTTAAAAAAAATCCGAAAACAATCGTAAATTAAATAGGAATTATCTCACAGAAAATGATAGATTAAAATCCGAAAAAAATTGAGAAGGCTTTTTTGACCTCCAGGTATGTACAAAAAAATTGAAACTCAATAAAATTTAAAATATTTGCAAACAAGAAATTTTTGAAACCTTTTCCTAGAGCGCAGGTAACCAAGCTGCATGTCAATCTATTCCAAATTAATTATACTTTTTTAAGGTACCCAATACGCTACTTTTCCGCGTTGTAGCGATTTTAAATTCCATAAGTAGTTATTTTCGACCCACCCTCATAAATATCTCGTCTCGGCACAGCTATTTATAAAAGGAACCTTTTCAGCTTAAGGATCCTAGTGAGATCCTAATTTGTGGTCATCGCCCGACTCGCACCAGCTGACCTTCTAAGTATATCCCCACCATTGCGCTAAGCGAATTACCCCTCACTTGCAAAATGTCGGATGCAAAAATTCAAAGTTACATACTCAAAATCGCGAATGCACAACGTGTATTATAGAATTACACTAGGGTTTTAAATGATTTCGTGATAAAAAGGGATTTTTCTATTCTGGAAAAACGGAAAAAGGAAGTAGAAACCAAGCGCAAAGCAATCTGTCGGATTAGAGGTGGACATACCTGAGATCTTGAAATTAGTATCCATTGTACTTATAATCCTTTTGTATTCAATACTCATTTATAGATTGCCTATATATTACTCTAATTTGGAAGGCTTACGTATAATTTAAATTTATTCAGTTTTGAAGACTTTTAAACTGGACATTGAAAACTTCGCAAATTTTACCATTTTTAACGTTTCAAAAATGAGATTTGACTGCAATTTTTTAAGTATCAATTTGCAATAATTCGTCTAGGAACATTTTCTATAAATTGAAAATGATTTAAATATCAATTCTTTTAATTTGAATTAAATAATTTTATCATCTAAAGGAGTTCAGTTTCACACACACAGAATTTGAAATTTATAAAATTTAAACGTGAGTATCTTAGATATTATTAATTTTTTTAACGTTTTCAATTTAAAATTCATTAACCTTTATGACTTTGAATTATAAAATATTGTACAATAATGCTGATTCAATGTAGATATTAATGTCAGAATTACGTTTAATCACAAAAATAATTGAAAAGTTAAGAATAACCATTGTTGTAAATAGTGTTTGTAACAAAACATTTTAATTTGACGTATTTTCAAGGTTGGACTTCCCTTAATTGTCTGAATTGATGCAAATCTTACTAAAAATAGTATATCTTTGATGATATATGGTCAAATATAACAATCTAAATGTGTATGGACAGTTTAGATAAACAAATTAAAAATTTTGGGCAGTTACACTTAGAAAAATCGGTTTCTTAATAAAAATAGCTTGAGAATGAATAATAACACTGCATGCTAAGATTCACTCAGGGAAAATTCTTGGAATATTTTATAATTAATACTAAACTATGATTAATTGTTTCTATAAAATATTTATTATTACATTTTTATTGATATTTGTGACTAACTTAGACTTTCAACTCAATCTCAAGCTATTTGAATGGAAGGAACAGATTCGTTGTACTTGAACTTCCAAAGGACAATGTTAAAAATCGATCGATTTTTGCCCCAATCCGGAACGTTTTCTAGCTATTGGAAATTGCTCTAATAGGCTTGTATTTTATGGGAATACATGTTTCAAACCGGCTTACCCTGGGGAAATAGCGACAGTTTACCATATATGCGTACAATCTGAATATCTACCATTAAAAACAAAAAAAAAACAAAACAAAAAAACCCCCAGTTCTCGTCAGATCACTGAAGTTAAGCAGCGTTGGACGCGGTTAGTACTTGGATGGGTGACCATTCAAGAATACTGAGTGCTGTTGGCACATCGTGGGTGTGGTGAGCCCACACTTGTAGTTATTTATAACTACAAGAAAACTATCCACCTAGAAACACTACCCGAATCGGGTAGTGTCACGCCTACCCTGAAAGGGAAATGGCTTAATGGTATACAATATGTTATGTATAAATATTACATTCCATTGTATCGTATATAAGTGTCTACCATTATAGTTGCTTATACAATTGAGACCCCATCGCAAAAGTAATCCTTTTGTTTGTAGTCAATAACAATAAAATAATAATAGTCAATAACGAAATTAAACTGGTGAATATAAGTAAATATCCTACTACTGTAATTGCCTATCTCATTCAGCGTTTAAACCAGGTTTATATGATTTTACGCATGTATGGCAAACTGTAGCAATTTCCCCGGGGTAAGTCGGTTTGAAACATGTACTCCCATGAAATACAAGCCTATTAGAGCAATTTCCAATAGCTAGAAAACGTTCCGGATTGGGGCAAAAATCTATCGATTTTTAACATTGTCCTTTGGAAATTGTTCATCTTATTTGCTTATGAACACATAAATTGTTATATTTTACCAAATATTATTAAACATATATTATTTATAGAAATATTTTTAGCAATTCATGCATTTTGTTGACATTCGTTTTGTTGGTTGAAAATTAATTTTGTTAAAAATTCATCTTTTTTTGGTGAAAAATTACTTCTTTTGGTTTGACATTTTTTTTTCAATTAAAAATTAAATACTGTTTTTCATTAATCGACAAATTAGTTCAACCTTAAACCAAAAAAGGTCAATTTTCAACAAAAATGTTAATTTTCCACCAAGAAAATTAATGTTCTACAAAAAAAGATCAATTTTTCACAAAATACATCAATTGCTAACAAAATTGTTGAATTTTTGAGCCAAAAAGACAAATTACCTACAAAACAGTTGAATTTTCAACGCGAAAATATTATTTTTCAACAAAAAGTTAATTTTCTACCAAATATTTGGATTTTCAACTAACTAGTTGGGTCTTAAAAAAATGATTAATTTTAACTAAATAGTTTAATTGACAACAAAACCGTAGAATTTTTAAGCCAAAAAGACGAATTATCTAAAAAACAGTAGAATTCTTAACCCAAAAATATGATTTTTCAACCAAAAAGTGTAGTCTTCACCAAAAAGTTGAGTCTTCACCAAATAGTTGAATTTTTAACCAAATAGTTACACTTTTAACCAAATAGTTAAATTTTAAACCAAAAGTTATGAATTTTTAATAAAAAAATTAATTTTCAACAAAATATTTACATTTTCAACCAAACAGTAAACCTACATACAAAAAAACAAATTTTTAACAAATTCGTTCGAATTTTACCCGAGAAGATGAATTTTTAATTAAAAAGGTCAGTTTTCAACAATATAGTTAAACTTTGAACCAAAGAGATGAATTTTCAAATAAAAATATAAATCAACAAAAAATTGTTTTTTAACAAAGTGGTTCTACCAAAATTTGTAAACAATAAAATAATAAATAAAAAATAAACAATAAAATAATAAAATAAAAACAATAAAAAAAATAATTTGTAAACAGTCGAATCCTCGAGCAAAAAAGAGTAACTTTCAACCAAATTGTTGCACTTTTATCAACGAAAGATGCAATTTCAACTAAAATAGATGAATTTTTAAATTGAAAATATAAGTTTTCCAAAAATTTTTTGGATTGGCAGCAAAACAGTTGATTTTTTAACAAAATAGTTGAATTTTTTAAACAAAAGTATCAATTTTTAACAAAATTGTTGAATTTTCAATCAAACAGTTGCCATTTTATCCAAGAAAGATGCAATTTCTATTAAAATAGATGAATTTTTAAATTAAACAAATTTTCAAAACAATAGTTGAATTTCTTTAAAAAGTTTCAGTTTGACTTTTTAACAACTAAGTATGAGTTTTAAATAAGAAGTACATTGCACATTTTCTATCAAGAAACTTGAATTTTCAACCTAAAAGGACGAGTTTTCAACAAAACTGTTGAATTTTCAACCAGACAGTTTCCTTTTTTATTCAAGATTTATTGTGATAATTTTTTTTATTCAATTTCATTTTACGCGTCACCGAAACTGAAAAGCTTCCAATTTTAGAGTAATAAACTCCACCGGAAATTATTTCTAAACTGGAACCCAAAGGGACAACAGCTTAATTTTATGGTCGGGAATCCTGGTAATAAAGTTTAAAATTCTATTTAAAATGTCCAGTTTAAATATATCAGGTACGTCAGCCTAAAATATAATCCCAAGCGCGAACAGGCAAGCGAGGGGTAGCGCGCTGGACGCAATGGTGGGACTATACTACCCAGGTCAGCGGTTGCGAGTCGGGAATCGCCCTAAATTGTCTAGAGTAAGGTAATTTACTTTGTCCAAGGTACCATAGAATAAGTTTCTATTTATCCTTCGCATCTTCTCGCCGATTAAGATGTTCATGATTTAATTGTATATTTTTGGCTAGCCGACCCAAAATCTGGAAGCTTTCGAATTTGTCACGTACACCAGGTACCTTCGAGAAGAGCAAGTTACAACCGCCCACCATCCGTCTCTTCGCAGTTTCCTACCCAATCAGTTTTCCTCATTTTTCCCACTTCGACATTTTTGTGTAACTCTTCCCTTGCTCGTCACTTTCACACCCCCAAAACTCTCGATTCAAGCACTTCATCTCTTGTCTTGTTACATAAATACCTAGTAGCGTTTAACACAATGTATATTGTGTTAAACGCTACTACTACTGTATACAGTCCACTCTTCAACCTGTTTTGTATTTATAATTGAATATATGTTATTATTTACAAAATTTGTGTCGTACTTATTCTCAAATCGTGAGATTAAACAGTCTATACAATTGAATTTTAATTTAGGAATCTTCAAACTTTAATGTTAAACTTTATTAAGCAACGCAGTCAAAATTAAAAAATGTTTTCAAGTTTATGCAAAGAACAATAGTTCAGTTGACAGAAAATTGCAATTTATTAAGACCACTGGAACGTTAACAAACGTTATAACACCGGTGCTCATGCACCAGAAAGCATGAGCTCGTGTGTCGTATGGGCGCGCCCCCCCCCGAAAACGTCCACGATCTGCGTGAACATTGATGCGCATTATCTCTCGTTTTCTAAGGCTGTCGACGAAGTTCTATGAGCCGAGGTGTTTCAGTTCTTTGATTTCTCGTCTCTTAAATTATCTTTAGCAAAAAATGTAAAACTTCGTTCAAAATAATATAAAATCTGATCAACGATATACTCTAATGTACAAAATTATTTCTTAAATACTCTCTTTTGTGAATTCCTCTACTGCCATTTAAACTCTAGTGAAACTTTTACAAATATTGTTAACCTTTAGAATATTCCTTAGAGAAGATCGCTTAGTTCATAAAATACTTTTACATAAGAATTACTTGACTCTTTTCTGCGACTCAGTTTTTTAATATTAGTCGATTTTATTCTACATCTCATTAATAGTTTTTTATTATTCCTTCAAAGTCATTGAAACATATTAAGACTTTTCTCTCTGTCCAAGGTTCTTCAAATAATCACCTAAATTTGTCTTTTCTTAATAGTCCAGGCATCTCGTACGAAAAAAGTTCAGGAGTCCTGATAAAAATCTCAAAATTTCTAGAAATGACTAAGACGCATCCAGGAAATATTTTTGAAAAAAGTTCCAAAAATCGTGTTCGCGTAGACTGATTCGCTCAAATTTCATTTAAGAGCAAAATGTTTAACAGCAAAATGAAACTAGAGCAATTTCTGAAAAATGTAAAAAAAATAGAACTTCTACCTCTAGTAAGCGCGGAGTTATGACTCTTTAAAGAACCCCGATTTTTTTCAAAAAAGAGGCTAAAACCCCCAATTCTGGCGTTTGTTTCTGTACTTTGGAACCGGTTGATTTTACGAAAAAATGTTCTGGAATTTAATTAAAATAGATGCAATGTCAAGTAATGTTGAAAAAAAAGCAATGACCTAGCCCCAATAGGTCATAAGTTATGGGCTTCCAAAGTTGACCACTTTTCACCTATTTTTGAGGGCAAATCACTCGTGTTTAGTTTTTTTCAAATTACTTCGTTTGTGGGTAAAGCTACATTAATGATGCTGAAGAAAAAGTTGAAGTGCAGAAAATTATGCGTAAATCTGAAAAAAATCCTTAAGCCTTCAGAGGTCAAGAGTTATGTCTCTTCAAAAAAACCTATTTTTGTTGGCTATGTTCAGCCAAAAAAGTTTTTTTTTTAATAGATCGTTTTCCGTATATCCTGCGAGCGTATTTGAACATTTTGGTGGCATATATGCATCTGTGGTTTATTAGAAATACGCTTTTTTCACATCTTTCGTTGAGAAATAATGTACTTTTTAACCATTATTTGTTTGTTTGTTTATTCATTCAAATGCCCGTGGTTATACCCTGAGTGGACAAGCAAGAAATATACATAGTTACATACAATTTGACTTTAGTTCTTAAAATACAATAGTAATGTGTCGTTGTCGTCCTATGTTTATTGACATTGAAAAACTCGCGTGGAAGATATAAAAATATAAGAGGTGTACAATATACAATAATGAAAATACAGTAAGTGAGGAGCATGAAGATACAATATTGAGAGATATTTGTCATGTACAAGATGTCAAAAAGAGAATATATATATATATATATATATATAAATATATATAACGATAGAAATACATCAAAATTAAGAATTTGAAGATACAAATAGTTTGCAATATTTGTGACGTACTTATTCTGTGAAGCGCGAACCTAAAATATATCGAAGTAGGTTGTCCATGAATGTTTTTTCAGTAACGTCTATAATATCAATTAAGCTTTCAGCGCTCAGATGCATTAAGTTTAGATGTTTACTCATTACAAAAATAGGCGAATTGAAACCCATAGAAGAATTTGGTAGCGGTATGTAGAATGGTACATCCCGTCTGGTTGATTGTCTACACGGAACGACCGCGGCAAGAGCTGCCACTGCTTTTGGCACGAGCGGTTAGTGT
>CAKNYM010050720.1:25282-38042 GCA_932195095.1 Andricus curvator
GAGCCGCTCGTGCTAATGGCAACAGATGCGCGAGCTCGGTATGTGTTGCGTTTAGCCCGGCCTGTTCTCGGGATTGACAACAATCTCTCGTGTTAATTTTCAATAGCGCGTGCTATCAAATAGTTCTAACGTTGAATGATAACCGCGCTTCTCGCTCGACTTATTCGCCGCATTACCAAATGCTAAAAGTACTAAGGGAAAACGTGTCATGATCAAATGTACTTTGCGGGCTTGATAATTTGGGCAATTTTTTAGTCGCGTAATTTTCATTGTTTTAACGAGAAAAAAAAACGTAAAAAGATTTGTAAGGTTAAATGTGATGAAAAATTATAGGCTCTGATGTTAGGCATTTGTATTAGAAATACATACCTAATTACTGGAATAAAAACTCTAAATCACTTGGTAAACAATTTTAGCCACACGTTTATTCATTAAAATTAAACCTACTCGGCGCACGAATAAACAATCACGGCCTGCATCCAGGTTCATTCATCTCCATCAACTGATGCCGCTTATAGCGCAGTTGGTAGTGCGGCGAATGAGTCGAGCGACAAGGGCGGTTGTCACTAAAAGTTAGAGCTATTTGACACCACGCGCTATTGAAAATTAACACGAGAAATTGTTGCCAATCCCAAGAACAGTCCGGGCCAAGCGCAACACTTACCAAGCTCGCGCTGCTGTTGCCATTAGCACGAGCGGCTCATGTGAATTCACGAGCGGGCAGTGTGTTGGCAACTGTGGCTAGTGCTATGAAAAAAAATTTATTTTAAAACTAACCACTCGTGCCAGAGTTTCTCCCTGTAGGCACTTTGAATGGGAGACAGCCCAATAAGAAGGGTGAGTCTATCTGATTTGTAATAAGCTTGAATAAGAAGTAAGAGCCGGCATATACTCGACGTTCGACCAGTGTTAGGTAGTAAGATTTTTTGCACATTTCTTGATAGTCTGAGTCTCGCGTTGGATATGCGCCTTCATTTTTGAAAATAAGATATTTCAAAAATCTTTTTTGATTGTTTCCAATTCATCCCCATACTTTTGAGACATCGGGTTCCAAACTTGCGCAGCGTATTCAAGTGGCGATCGTACAAAGATATTTAATAGGGTTATTAGAGTACTGGGGTTTTTAAAATTCTTGCTCGATCTGATTACAAATCCTAAGGCTTTGGCTGCTGCAGCAGCAATGAAACGAGTATGCTCGACAGAAGATAAACGATCTTCAAATAAGATGCCTAGATCGCGCCAATTATTTACCCGTGTTACCCGTGTAACTATGATTTCTACATTTTTCTGAAGAATTTCAGCATCGTTAAAATGTATTATTATCCTAAAAATGTTAATGTTGTCAGCTAAGATCAGAATAAACGATTTAATGTTTTAAACTACATCGTTAATGTATACAATCAAAATTGGAGACCATAGGGTTGACCCTTGAAGTACTCCAGATGAAGGTTGAACTCTATGTTCCCTATTCTGTAGATAGTTTGGCAATAGTATTGCTATGTTTGTCGGTAAGTATGTCGCAGCTAGTTTTATTTTGGTAATCTCATGGTCTTTTTTGTCAAAGGCCTTTGATAAGTCTCCGAAAATGATATCTAATTGATTCCCTCTTTGTATAGCCGATTTAATAAATTCTGTGAAGCAAGTTAGATTAGTTATGCATGATCTCTTGAGCATGAAGCCGTGTTGAAATTCCGGAATAATTGGAGATATATACCTTTCGACATCTTCCTTCACAGCCATTTCAAAGACCTTTGCAAAGTTTGATATAATAGATATTGGTCGATAATTAATTAAATCAGACTTAATACTTGCTTTATATACCGGTACAACTTTAGCTGATTTCCACCTCGAGGGAAATTTACATGTTATTAGTGCTAGGTTATACATTTTTTGCAAATGTTCGGCAAAGGTTTCGGTATGCCATCAACTCCCGAGGTCATCTTCGCTTCAAAGTTTGAAGCTACTTTCCTTACTTTCTCGGTTGTTAGGAGGTAAGGTTCTGATAGGCAGTTATTATGGAATGTATTCAATTTACCCCCGATCTCGCAATTATTCTTTTGATTTTTTGTATTATATACACTGGCGAAATATTTCGGAAAAGCATTAATTATATGCTAGGGTCTTTGTTAATATTGTTTTCGATATTTCTTAAATACCTCTGATAATCTGATTTAATGTTGAGTTTCAATACTTGTCCGAGTACTATTATTTGTTCTTCTAGGAATTCCGAACGGTTATCCCGGTATCTTCGCAAAAATTTACTGTTACGTCGTAAAATTTCCAAATACTAAAAAATCGTTCAATCAATTCTCAAAACAATGTAATTAAAGTTTAGGGTAAGTAGCTGCATTTTATGATACGACCAAGTGACCAAAATTGTCTAGGTCCAGATACTACATAACCTCTCAATTGGTATCTCCAGGGAAAACGCATCCTTTCTTAAAATTGTTTTTGTCGCCAATTTCAGCTTGCAGATTTATTGTCTCTACTTTACAATTTTGGGTTTTACTCATCCTGGGTTTTGTTCAGTTTGGGTCAGGTATTCAGGGCCTGCCGCATCGATCTTCCCAACGTGGGTGTAGACTTCGATTCCTACTCTCTTTGTAGCCAACCAATAGATGCTAAGCAATTTTATCCCTACTATTTTTGTACATAGATTTCTGGAGTCACCAAACGCTGAACTCGTTCTCCGATTTGGTCGAGACTATATTACAATTTGTACATTGCAAAAATAACATACCAAATAGTTTCTTAACTTTGTTTCCGAATTTTTAAACGGTTTGTTTTTCTGTTATATATATAAAAAAATTGATTTATCTGGATGTGTGGGTAAAATAAACTTTATTATAACCAATACGCGTTTCACCGTTTACTTACCATTTCATATAACATTTAATTGTTAATTCTATATTTCTTCTTACTGGTACTGAATACCATGGTGGGTAGGTGTTCATACCACGGAGTGAGTCAGAAAATCGCGATACAAACCGAGCTTGCTCTATTTTGGCACGAAACTGGTTACAAGCCTCGTCAGCATTCGGCTGCTCATGGTAAATAGACCAATCTATATTCACTAGATAAACATATAAGCCGGTTGTCACATTTTTTTTGAAATTTCGTCTCAAAAACTTATTAATACCTCTGAATGGGCTGGTATATGTTGATAGATTGTTATTTGATTTTAAGTACGATTTTATACATAGAGCATGGTGGTATCCATCTTCTGACACTAAAGCTGTTGGGGTATGGAGCACCTCGCTCTCCATATTCGAAAACACCAAGTCCAAATATCTACCTGTAACGTTTTCTGTGCAGTTATATTGGTTCATATCGAACATGGCTCGAAATTCCTCGAGCATCACCGATTTGAAATCATATTTCTCCCACTTCTGGTAGCTTAAATAGTTAGGGATATTTAAATCCCCAAGAATAATGAGATTCGCGTTATTTAAAGCGTTGATATCTTGTAAAGAGTTACAAAATAATTTAATATGCTGAGTCGCCAAATCGGGGGGGTATATACAGAGCCAGCATATTCAAAGCATAGTTATTTGTTTCTATCTGGGCACCTACTATATTTATATTCAGGTTTCAATTATGCAATTGTGATAAATTAATTTCACTCGATTTCAAATTTTGACTTCTGCAATCAGAACCCCACCTCCTTTTTATCCACCGTATGATTTTTGTATACATTAAATATTTCTGAACGAAAAATCTCGCGGGATAAAATGTCTGTTTTTAACCAAGTTTCAGTTAGTATTATACATTCGTAACATAAGATATCGGAAAAACATTGTATTTGATTTAATTTTGTATTACTACCGCTAGTATTTTGATAATACAGTGAAAAAGTGTACTTATCGTTTAACGCATGTTTGTTGTTGTTGATGGGTCTATTGACGCTTGAAACTCGTTTGAAGATTTGATGATGATCGGAACTGCATGCCGATGTATAATACGGAGCCCTGTTTCTCCTTTCTGTATTCTCTGCGGCAGTTCTGCTTGGACTGTTCGGTATTCGAGCTGCTGCATTTTTGTTTTGTCGGGAGCAATTCGAGTGCTCTTGAAGTTTTCGTGGCCTCGAATTTTGAGCCTGTTGGCTGCTACTGCGCCGAACACTCGATTGACTGATTCGCTGGACTGCAGGATGATTTTGATTGGGCGCGGCTTTAAAAATTCCTGTGAGAATTTACCAAGTCAAAACATTTTAACAATGTCATCAGAGCATATGCCTGCGGACGCAAAATCAAAAAATTCTAATACAACCTTCTGATCGAGAGTTTCATCAGGGTTGTTATCCTCCCCTAATTTTTCTTTAAGGTTGAAAACGATTAGGTTCTTTCTTCTTTTTTCGCGCTCCGCTCCTTCGGCTATAATTTTTGACACCGCAATTGGTGTTTTGGAGCTACTGTTCTCTAACTCCAAAGATTTTGCTTCTAGGTAAACAATACGATTCAACGCACCTATCAAAGTTTCGATGTGTGCCTCTTTCTGTGCTTGACTCTCTTCTATGTGTTAAACTTTGGCTTCTACGTTTTTAAGTCTTGAAGTCAGCGTGTGAATATTTTCGTTTTTTATATCTACTTTGCTACGCACCTCAGAAACCTCACCAGCAACGTTATCGACTGAGTTTTCAATCTGTAGGGTTCCAGAGTTCATTTCGTCCATACTCTTATCCATTTTTTGGTCCATCGATTCAATAACATCGTCCTTAAATCCCATTAGTAATGCAGCCATCATATCGCTGGCCATTGGATTTCGGTGCCCCGCGTTCTTGAGAATCCGTATTGTCTCTGTCATTGCCCCTCGGTGATCCAGATCTGGAGCCGGAACATCTTGCGATTTTCCCATCAGAAGATTTTCTTAGCTTTTCAGCGCAATCCTGGTGGTAACACAGTTGAAATCCTGTACAGTTCACCTCATTTTGCTCAATGGGTTTGCGGCAGTGCCCAGGACTACAGATGGATGGAGCGCTCAACAGCTGATTGCCTGTGTTTGTCTTTTTCGCCGTCATAACTCAATCGCACTTATGTATGTTCCTCAGTAGGTGATCAGTAGGTGACGCTGTATTGAAGCTATATGAGTGGGTCAATGTTTTTAGGTAGGGTCCCACTTCCAGTTGTCCTTTGTGATAATTTAACGTGTAAAATCAACGTATTGTTGTTTCATGATAATCCTATTGTCCACTTATTAAATTGTGGGAAATCCCTTCACAATGCTCCTTGCGTAAAACCACTAAAATTAGCGAACACCCACTAAAACAATAAGCAGTATGCCACATTACCTTGCTGAAAGGTTATGTAACGCCACCCACTAGAAACATCTTCCACACGTTTCGCTCTCTCTGCGATCAGGGGATTCTAGCCCTTAAATGACACCGGGGGTCCAAAAGACCCCAGACCTTTTTCAAGGTTCCATGAAAAATCGATAAATTTTTTTTTTTCAATCATTTTTTTTGCTGTTATCAAATCAAAATCCTGCAACTATGGGGCATTATTACAATAAAGAAAGGTTTGAAATATATGGAAAAAAAATTTCAGATCGAAATTTTATTAACTTTTAGAATTATTGCATGTTTTCCGAGCTGGGGTCCAACGGCCCCCATGTGTCATCTACGTGATTATTTGGAGGTGTGTCATTTAAGGGTTAATATTGACCCAGAATTACACCTTTTTCCGCGTATGCTGAGGTCACTTTCAATATTCAATTTAGATGTTTTTAGGACTATTTGACACAAAAATACTGGGAAGGCGTGCAAGAGCGATCTTTAAATAATACTTTTCATCCTATCAACTGTGGGCATATTTTATGTATTTTCTTTGTCAAAATTAATTCCAGAATATCTGTTGTCGGAGGTAAATGAAGAAAAATATATAAATTAACTGTTTTTACATTGCTTACTCATTATTTATAAAAAATGTTATTAAAAGGATTGGTTTTACAAGATTGTATTATTTTATGGTAAAAACGTCAAGCAGTTTTAATTGTTGACAATAAAGGGATATCAGGTTCTCTTTTTAGATAGATAAACGTTTATTTTTTAGCCTGCTGGCCTTAAAAAATTGACTTGATTACACTTCTTTTACAGAATTTTCTTAAAACTAACCCTTAAAACTAACATCCTTCCACACCTTATCTCTAACGCCGCTCGCTCTTATCGCATTGCCTTCCTCGCTTCGCCTCGCACACATCTCCCTACTTTCTTGCTTTGCCTCGCATTGCCAAACTCTGCCTCTGCGGCTAATCCCTAATACTTATCTACTATTTACAATATTTACATTTACTTATATTTACTTCCTCCTCTATTTACAATCTTTCCTTCTCCATTCCTCTTCCTCCTTCCTTCTCTTCTTCTCCATCTTACCGAAGACTCCCTTCACCCATGCTACTGCCCTTTTGTCCCCCCTTTCATGCATCAGTACCTCTATGCTTATCCCACTCCTTTCCATCTCTACGCACTCCTCCAACCAATGCTCCACTCTTGCCTCCCCCTTCCCACATAGTTCACACATCCTCTTTTCCCTAGCGAGCCAGAAGCTATTATAACCCTCCATGCACCCACATCTCATCCTCGCTATAAGCTCCTGACTTCCTTTCTCTCCTTTCTCACACAAATATTGCGCTCTCGTCCTTGGCATATCCTCTCTCCATGCTGTTTTTCTTAACCAACTCATATACCTTCCTTCCTTCCTCATGCATCCTCCTCACTTCATCCATCTGCAGTCCATTCGTTCTAAAATACCTTTCTCTTTCAACCTCCATCTTCCCACCCCCTCTCCTGTTCTCCTTCTCCCACCAACACTCCCTAACCAGCTTACTTCCCCCCTCTTCCAAAAATTTCTCCTCATACTTACACGCCCGACTCCCCGCTAGAATCCCGACACTCGTTCTCCCCGTCTCCCTCCTGACAATATAATTAGGCGTGTTCCTTGCCATCCCCAGTGTCCACTTTACATACCTCTCCTGTGTCCTATTTACCTCTTCGCTTTCCTTCCACCCAGGTGCTCTTTTTAGTAGTTTCCCCAATAAAACTTCAGAAGTTATTATGAGAAATATTATAATATATATAATAATAATTTTTTTTCGAGAGTTAAAAAAAAATATTTGTAAAAAAATAGAAAATAATATTTATGATGATTCAAATGTATGTTTCGAAGAAAATTATTTAATCATAATAATTTTATTTTGTAAAATTTTAATGTTATACATACCATGTTTTATGTACAAGTATACGTTATAAGAATGTTCAGTTTGAATTTAAGAGTTCTTTTTATAAAACAATTTTTAGGTTTTTCCGATGTACTCCATCTCCTGATACTAAGTAATTCGTCAGTCAATCGATAAATTAATGAGTCAATTGTTAAATTTGGTTTCTTATTAATTGCATAATTAGGTTAATAATTTGGTTACATTATCTTTTATTATCAAGAACTAAACATTATTGTTTCCTCTGTGATGATTAGTTGATATTCTGGAAGTAATTTTCACAAAGATTATACATAAAATATGCATACAGTTGATAGTATGAAAAGTACTATTTAGATAATGTTTAAAAAATAAATGGCTTTTTACCGAAAAATGAGAAAAAAAACGTATTTCTAATGAACTACAGATGGATATATGCCACCAAAATACTTAAATACGGTCACAGGAATTACTCGAAATTGCATGTACTTTAATTAAAATCCGGAACATTTTTTCGTAAAATTAACAGGTTCCAAAGTACAGATACAATCGTCAGAATTGGGGTTTCAAGCCATTTTTTTGAAAAAGATCAGGGTACTTTGAAAAATCATAACTCTGCGCTTATGAGAGATATGAGGTTCTATTTTTTCAACTTTTTCAGTATTTACTCTAGCTTAATTTTGCTGTTGAACATTTTGCTTTAAAATACAATGGGGTGAGTGACTCTACGCAAACACGATTTTTGGTGTTTCAATAGAATATCAGAATCAGCTGAATCAGCAGAATTCTTTTCATTCTTTCAAAAATATTTTCGGGATGCGTCTCGTAGTCATTTCTAGAAAATTTGGAATTTTTATCAGGACCCTACAATGAACCGTTTTAGCAACAAAAAACGCGCATTACCTACTTAATACAGTGAAAAAGTACAAGGTGCCTGAACTATAACTATAAGAAATCATACATTTTATGACTTGCCAGTGCCAAATAATTTCGTTTTTTCAATTGGAAACAAAATGAGGATTTTCTCCTATATGTATTAGCTACAATTTTTATTCATAAGATATTTCTATGAAGCAAATATGTATGTATGTTCTTAAAAAATCGTAACTGCGAAAATCTCAATTTTTGTGAACCACCCTAATATACACATTGTTTAAATTGCTTCTTTTATGACTTTGAATCCTCATTCTTTATAATTATAAAGAGGAATAACTTTAATGGCCTACAATCAGTTGGAGCATTTACTATTCAATATTGTTAATATTAGGCATGTAATTTTACTGTAGTCTATGAACATGTTCTTAATATAGCTTGGAAACTTAGAAATGAATGAGTAAAATGTGTAAATGGTTTTTGACTCAATATAAAGTGGCATGACAAAACGGAAGGTTAGGAAGACAGTAGTGATGCAAGGATGAATGCTTTAGAGACACCCCTATTGCGCCACGTGACCAGTCAGCCATACTGTATTTTAAAATGCGCGGGAAAGCTAGGGTAGTGTCGCGGAGACATCGAGGATGACATGGCGCGGGTGAAGAAGGGGAGTGGTTGAATTAACGATTACAAAAAGCGTGCACGTCACGCCTGGTGGCAAAATGGTGTGTGACTAATGTGCGATTCTTCGTGCACTCGAGTATGAAGAGCGACACTACTTACTAGAAAATCATTGGCATATTGTTCGAACGTTTCACCAGTGTTACCCTTCGATAATTAATGGCGGCAAGCGACTGCATATTAGGTGACCTCACTTAGTTGGTAGCCTTCGTTGGCTTATCGCTTCATTGATCTCGGTATGTAGGTACGATAAAAATGTTATGCTTGATGCCATTCTCAATGGAAATGTTCCTTGTCAATCATTGTGTCGCACCCCTCTTATATAAGGGTAGGGGAGACCTCCCTACAGTGGATAGCAAAAATTGGTAGATTTCAGTAAACACAAAATAAGATATATATTGAAGAGCTGTTATGACACAAATGAAGCTGATATATTCACCCATGTGATGAGATATCAGTAAAAATCAATTCGTTAGCAAATAAAAAGTTATTGATATTATTTTGAGGTGGAAAAATTTTATCCAGTGTTGGCAGGTTCGCCCTACAGTGGACATTCGATTCTACACCGCGAATAAGAATAGAAAGATGTTTCTATGCGTACCCCTAAATTATATTTTATACCGACGCTACTATCAGAACAAACAAAAAAGTGATATAATTTCGATTTTGGATAAAATTAGCAAAAATATAATGTCAGTTATTTCGCTCATATTTCACAAGACGCCTTTCAGTGGACAGATCAGGTGAGGTTAGGATTGCCACCAATCGTGCCGTGTCAAAAGTACCTAGAAAATACCTATATAGAAATTGTGCATGGTGAGGTTATGTCTACTTGCGGGAAATTTAAAATTGCTCAATATATAAAATTCCACTAATTTTTAGGTTAAGTTTCTGTTAAAATTTTCAACACTACACGCGATTTAAATAATAATAATTTCGAGCACCTGCCTTTCAGAGATGATTGCACTATTAAATCTATTATATTATATTTGTGATAAACATTCAATTATATTACGCTGCAGCTAGGTATATACTATACCTATGTTCAAAGTATCAGCTGATTCTGTCTTCTGCTATTTTAGTACCAACCTATGAGTGTAAATCTCTAAAACTTTTCACTGAAAATCCACTGTAGGGATGACGCTGGTATCCATAGCAGGCAAATGAGAGCCTCAAAGAATATATTTATAATAATTTTCTTACATAGAACGGAAGATTCTAGGGTAAACAATATTATAGTTTAATGACCAAAGAACATATATTAATAAACACAATCACTCTGAAAAATTGTAAATACTTGGAAAAAATTACTAAAGTTGAGGACAAAGTTTCTTGATCATGTCAAAAATAGTTTTTTATACTTTTATCTTTTATTATAATGAAGTATAACATGAAATTGCGTCTTATGATGCATTTCTATAAACTTGAATCATACCAAATGCGCAAATTAGGTTTACTTTAGGCATTTCGCTTTTATTTACGAATATCCACTGTAGGAAGCTATCCACTGTAGGGAGGTTTCCCCTACTCTCTAACTCTCCCACGATACCACGATGCTACAATTTCAAGATTTGGATGCCTAATATGAAATCCATGACGTTTATTATGAAGTTTTGAGTGGTACTTTGATCGCACGGAGAACAGTTTTTATGCGGCCTTATATACCCTACGGCGTGCGTAAAATCAAAAGGCGCTTTACAACTCAAAATAAGTTCGTTATAATTACCGTTACTTCAAGAGAAAAGTAAATTACGGAAAAAAATACGTTGTCATTTTCTCTGAGAAATCTAGAGGTATTTACTATTTTAAATAGTAACGTGGTGACACATGTAAGTTTTTAGTAAATTCTAGTATTCTGTTTATGCATTTTTCAACATTATCGAAAAGCTCTTTTCATGTCATCCTTAACGGTAATATTTACTGTGTCACATCGTAATTTCAACCGTTTTGAATAAGGGTCCCTAGTCCTACAGATAGGTGCATTAACAGTACAAGCAAGCTGGTTGTACCTGACTAAACAGTAAATTCAACTTCTTTCCAGTACATAGTACATATTAGGTATGACGTCGCTTTATACCTGCCAGTAGCGTAAATAGTAGGCTTCCATACTATGCCACATAGTAAACTTAACTTTTTTCAACTAGCAAGTATGATGCTGCCAAATACCTGCGAAGGTCACAAAGCGTAGCTTGTCTTACTTTGCTACATGGAAAATGTAACCAGTTCAAACTAGTAAGTTATGCAAGCCTTACATTATAGTTTTTCGAAACACTTCACATGGTAATATTATCCATTTCAAATACGCATTATTACTAGACAGCGCATTAAAGCAATTGTGAAGTTAGCTGGCGAGCGCCGCTCGGTTGCCACACGTGAAAAACCCTGGGTAGACACACACTCATTTGTTCTAGATGGGTTAATGTCTAACGCGTTAGATTCTATTCTCAATATTATTTTTAATAATATTGCAGAAGGAAAGCATTCATTTTTGATAATCCAAGAATAGTTTTCACAGTTGCAGCTAACATGCCAACCCTCAACAAATTTAACATTGCAAATAGTTCAATAGTAATTAATTATATTACATATTACTTCAATCGTATCATCACGTTCACGTTTCTGGGTTTTTATTTCCTGACCTTAAAAATATAAACAATTTAAGAATATAAATAATTAAAAAATCTATTACTAAAAAATACTTAATATCAAGTTTTGAAGAGTTTTGAAATAATAATTAATAATTTCGAATTGAGAGCGTTTGACTTTTTAAATGAAATGTATTAAATAAGTTTGAATTTAAAACGTTCAAATTCAAACTATTTTAGATTAGGTATACTTTTGAAACACGGACAACATTTCGAATCAAAGAAGAAGGAATCAAACTCTGAATAAACAAGTTTAAAATTGGATAATTTGAAATTGAAGAATTTTGAAATAGAAGCTTTCAATATTCAAAACTTTCAGCCTAAAATTTTGAAATTTGGACAATTTCATTACAAAGAAGTTGAAATTGTATAATTTCTAATTCAAAGCTCTCAAAATTGAAAATTCTTATTTTGAATTCAAGAATCTCAAAATTGAATAGTATCAGGGTAGGGGGAGTTCTGGATACAATTTTCCATACGAATAGTGAATATTTGGCTAGAGCGCATAAATCAATACAGGAATCAGAGAATTGAACTTTTTCAGCCAAAAATATTAAATAGGATATGATATCTGTCGTCACAATGCAATATCAAGCTATCAATATCTTCTATCCTCGGAATTGAAGTTTTTCGCCCCAAAATAATATAATTTATATAATTAATGTTCATCGCAATTGTGTCATATTACATTGAAAATTGTCAAGATCTGCTACCGTCTCAATGACTCATGGCTCCCCTTTGTTGCGTGCCGACACCATTCGGAAATTAAATTAGACCTTTAGGCTGATATCAATGAGAAAACGTTAGGCATACGATTGGCAGGCTTTTGTTTTTCTAAAAAAATGGATTGTTTACACATTCCACAACTATGAATCACCCGTCCGACATAATTTCTTTGCTATTTTAAATATTAAATTCATTGGAGGTTCTCCTTTGATATGTGCCGACAGGAAGTTGACTTCATATTTTTTTCAAAGAATTGGACCAAAAACGTAATTCTAACGTTGGGCAGCCTTTAGATTCATCAACAAATTGATTGTTAATACATTCCATAAGTATGCGTCAATCGTCTCACGTAATCTCTTCGATATTTTTGAATATAACATTCGATTTGATTTTTGCCGACATCATGCATCACAGGTCTCATATTTCATAATAATGTTTCATATAATGTTAAACAATTCCTGGTAAACAAAATATCATTCTGAAGACATCTTCCTAGTTCTAGGAATCCTTATTACAGGGTTATCTTATTTCGTCAATATTGAGACTATATTGATGCTATACACAGTGTCCCAGACTCATGTGTCCGGCCTTATATGGCTGTATTATTATCGATTAGCGATTCGAACTCGAAAGTTCATCGCCTCATC
>CAKNYM010050721.1:0-12481 GCA_932195095.1 Andricus curvator
TTTAATAATCTTTTAATGCCCCAATAAAAAAAATAATTTCTTCTATCGGAAGAATGTTCCTCGTACGTGCAGACTCGTGGAGATAAACCCTTAATTTGCGAGTGCTGGATGCCCAGTCGTGAGGCTATTTTTCTTTCAGCTTTGGTATTTTTAATCTCGTGTTGGTACGAGAAAAAAGCAACTGCGAAGATATAGTCATACCGACCAGTAGTGATGCTCGCTGGGGAGGAAGTCTGGACAGAAGTAGAAAGGGTTGTTAGAGGAAGAAAGTTGCAGAGTGTAGGAGGGCAATTTGCGGGAGTAGCTAATTACAACTCGTTACGGAGCGAGGAATAATTTTATTCGGATTTTCATGGAGTATTAAATTATTTTTCGCTTGGCCCTTGTACGCGCATAAACTTGGAAACTTTTTAAATCTTTTTAACTTCATGCCTTTGTATTTGAATCATACGAAATGTAACAAAGGTTAGTATGCAAATCAGTAGTTATTAGAGTAGTTATTGAAATTTCGTTAATTGATATCGAGAACAAAAGATTTAACGTAATAGCCACGTTCCGAGCTTGGTACTTCTACTCCAGTTGAAACAAAAGGTTTTTAGAGAATTTAATTTCCACTTGAAGTTACTTTGGTTCAATATTCAACAACGGATTCCGCATCAAATGTACAGAAAGTTTCTTTTCTTCGAAATGTCTAATTATAATTTTTTTCTTGTAATTTGTCTGAATTTCTTCTATTTTGTCGATCAGACCCACTGAAACAAAAGTTTTGTACTCAAGATCATGATGTTCGGAGGCTGTTTTATCATCACCGCTTTAGAGCATTTCAGCTTTAATACCATCCACACAAGGAGTCTTGCTATTCTGTGAGTTCTTAAGGTGCTTCCCCGGGCTTGATTATCAGCCCATTTATTACAAATGACAAATTTTCTCCTATGAGGATGAATTGTTTGATGTAATATTTCAACCACATCATCTAAAGGGCAAAATACAATCCCGCTTAGAGCCCTTTTTTCCCTTTTTTTAATTGATCAGCCACTGATGCGGACGCGACCGTACAGGGGCCGTGGTGGGAGGTGACGGAACTGTGCCACTTGGAATATCCCAGCATGGGGGACTTGGAATACATAAGCCTTGGAATAGGTAATCGAATATTGTGAAAAATATAACATTACCTTGAGATAGTACAATTTTCCAACTAAAAGTCCATATAATGGAATCAAAAAACGACTCAAATATTTCGGAATATATCCAATATTGTAGCATGACGTCATGGTCATGATAGAAAAGGAAAGGAAATGATAGGATAGGTGGAAATATCACGATGGTTCGCATAGCTGAGATGCATGGGATGCATTCGACTTTTTGAAGAAAATATTCTAAACGTAAAAGTAACTTATAAATGTCTCAATAGTAATATTTCTCAAATGTCATCAATCTACAAAAGAATAGAACATGACTGATGAAATAAATTCTACACTTGAGAAATATTACTATTCGTACATTTATGACTTACTCTTACATTTAGAATATTTTCTTCAAAAAGTCGTATGAATTCCCATGACGTCATGCTAGAATACTTAATTCGAACCAACAAGGAGATAGATTCTATAAGATTTGTTCATGTGATATTGTTATATTTAGAGTGCACATGACATTTGCTTGATCCCAATAACTGAAAGAGGCTGTATTTTTAATTTAGAACGTTCTCGTGTAAACGAAGATAAATGCAACTCTCCGTCGAATAATTTTCAATTAACTTGGAGTCAGCCGTGGCCCATATATTTGCGCCGTCATAACGTACATTTGTGAGCGCGTATGTTACACGGAGTCTAGCACAGAATATTTTACAAAAAAGAAAAACATAAAACACTGAAATTCTCGTTTCTTCATCAACGCGGCTCTACGGGAAACCTTGCCCTGTAATTTTTTCCATCTTTCAGTCTTTTTGTTCTGTATTTTTTTGGACGACTGAAAAATCCCGAAAAAGAAAATTTTCGAAATAGAAGATTCTGGAAATTATTTTTTTATAACATCGGCAATTTTATTTCGGGAATTTTATATCGAAAATTTTCAAATTAGTTAATATCATGAACTGCTGGAAATTTTCCAATTTGAGAATTTTAAATTTTCAGCAATTTTCGTATTCAGAGAATTTCAAATATTATCTTTTCCGGGAATCATATTTTTGTAGGCTTCCCGGCTCAAAGGAATCTGTATTATCGTTAGAGAATAACAGACATTTTTAACGTCTTTTCAGACTAGATGGAGCTATGAATTAAAAATGATTTTAATTTTTTTTTCTGAAAAAAATATCTTCTCTGTTCGCTCCACTGGAATTCAAACCACAGAACTTCTGATTTCGGGGCAGGTGCTTTTCCCATTAAGCTACTAGAGAGATCGAGAGAAGAATCTTTATTTCAGAAAATTTACGCATTATTATGCTAGATTTTACAAATCAAAACTTTGAAGAAATCTGTATTATCATCCGAGAATAACTGAAATTTTTAACGTCTTTTCAGAATAGATGGAGCTATGAAATAAAAATGGTTTTAATTAATTTTTTTCTGGAAAAAAGATCTTCTCCTTTCGCTCCGCTGGGACTAGAACCACAGAAAAAAATTAATTAAAATCATTTTTAATTTATAGCTTCATCTAGTCTGAAAAGACGTTAAAAATTGCTGTTAATCTCTAATGATAATACAGACTTCTTTAAAAATTTGTTTGCAAAATCTACCATAATAATGTATAAATTTTCTGAAATAAAGTTTCTCCTCTCGATCTTTCTAGTAGCTTAATGGGAGAAGCAACTGACCGGAAATCAGAAGTTCTGTACTTCGAATCCCAGCACAGCGAAAGAAGATCTTTTTTCAATGATAGTACAATATAATAGTAGTATCTATCTAATATAATCTCCACTCGCCCCTTAATCCTCCACTGACACCGACCAAACCCTCCCCCACTCCCATCTCTTCCACTCCTCTCACCATTTTCCCTATTTTGACCTCCCCTCACTTCACTACTTTCCCCGCCCCTACTCCTCCATCCCTACTTTCCATCCCTTCCTCTATGTATACACCCTCACTTCTTCTCGTCCCCTTCCTTACTTCCTCCCCTACTTCCCCTATCACCACTTCCCCTACTTCCAGTTCCCTACGCCCACTACAATCATTCCTCTATCCTCTTCCCTACTATCACTTCCCTACATTTTCTCACTTCCCTTATATCTTTTCTCCTTATTTTCCCTACTTTACGTCGATTCACTTCCCCTACTTCTCTACCCCTTTCTTCACGTTACTTCCTATACTTCCCTTCTCGGGAAAAAGGTACGACGGATGGACGGACATTTGATTCAAACTACAGGGGTTTCGGTCCTTGCCAAAAAAGAAGTCAGTGAAGGAGAGCGTATAAGTGGATGGGATGAGGAATCTAAAAAGACAAAGAAGGAAGTGAGAAATAAATCAAGAAAGTAATAAGTAGTGGAGAAAAATAAAGCAGAAAAAAGAAGTATACTTAGATGTGTGATAAAAGAAGAAGAGGTAAATGAAAGGTTTGAAGAAGAGATCGAGAAGTCTAGTACGGAAAAAGAGATTTGGAAGGTAGTCAATAGAGAGGGAAAATTGAGGAATAGAGTGAATTAGGATTTTAAGAATGCAAAATCAAACAAATATATTTTGTGGATACGCTAAGAGGGGTACAGAGGGAGGTTAGGAAAGGAGGAAAAAGATGGTAGGAAGAAATATTAGGAAGAGGACATGATGTTATCAAAGTGATTAAAGGAAGAAATTGAAAAAAAAGAATATAGAGCTATTGAATTAGATGAGGTTCAAAAAAGGAATGGGGATCTCCAAAATGGAGATCATACGGCTCATATAAGAGAAAGGACAAAAAAGCGGCAGGGGAAATGAAAAAGATATAAGGAATAGGAAAAGTAGGTTAAAATAATTGTAAGCGGAGACTATTATCATTTGATGCGCTATGGCCGGTACTAGGCAACGGGGCAGAGATATGGGGATGGAAGGAAAGGGAAGAAATACAAAGGTTACAAGAAATGAAGGAAGTAAAGGATAAGTTAAGTATTAGGACAGGAAAGAGGGCCTGGATGTTTGAGGAAAAGCTAAGGGAGAGAAGGCAGGAGACGTAGCGAAAAAGTTTTGAAAGGTTTCCAGGGATGGACATATAGAAGATGGAAGTGAAAATATGAAGGATAGGAGGGAAGGGAAAAAGAAGACGACTAATAGAAAGATCGACGGTACTGTAGGAATCAAAATATAATTGATGGTAAAAGGAGATAAAAAAGAAGGTCTGCCGAACTATTTGAAAAAGGGATGGGAAGAGAGGAGATGGGAAAGAATAACCAGATTTATATTTTATTCTCGACATTGAAATGGTGAAATGGAAAAAATATTTCAATTTACTCGGACGGGTAGAGAATAAGGTCAGGAAAGAAGAAAAAAATGGTAGAAAAAGAGACAAGGAAGAGAAAATTAGAAGGCGAGAAAGACTCACGGTGATAGGAATAACAAAAGATGGAAAGGCACATGTTTTAGATAAGTTTCGAAATGAAGTCAGTATGGAAATACAAGGGGAGTGAGGAGAGAGAGAAGAGAAAGGAGAGAGGTTTACAGAGTTATGGAAAAAAGGGGTAGCAATACCAATGGTAAAAAAAGAAAAGGGGAAGGAGGATAAACATTATAGAGAAGTGATGCTCATACCAGAATTGTATCAATTATATGTAAATATTTTATCGGAGCGATTAAAGAAAAAAGTTAGAAAAAAAAGATACAGCCACCGAATCCGAAAGGGTATAGAAAATAAATAGGGGTGATGGGTAATATAAGTGCCGAATTATGTGGTGATCAAAAGGATTAACGGGAGAAATGGGGAATGAGAGTGATGGTGAGAAAGGGAAGAAGAAACGGTTTAATAGAGTATCGGAAATGTTTAGAGAGTCAAAAAGCAGGGTAAAGATAGAAGAGCAAGTAGGAGATAGTTTCTATTTAGAGAGAGAAGTAAGGCAAGAATGTTCTTTGACCCCACTTTTATTTAATATATTAATCTCAGACTAAGAGGAAAAAAAGAAGAGAAAAGGCTGGGGAGGAGTTAGGATGGAAGAAGAGGATGAAGAAGGGATGACGGACTTAATTACAGGATTGATGAAATACTTAGATGGGAAAAGGTTGAATTTAAATGTAGAAAAGACGAAGATAATGAAGTTTACAAAAGGAGGGGGAGGACAGAAAGGAAAGATTAGGAGATGGAAGGAATCAAAGTTAGAAGAAGTAAAGGAGTTTGAATATTTGAGATATACCTTGCAAGAAAATGGAGATCATAAAGTTTATATGAAAGAAATGTTTAAAAAAAGCGACAGGTGTAGTAAAGCAGTAATCAGGAATAGGAAAAAGAACGTTCAAATAAGACTGGAGAATGTGGTTATTTGATACGCTGGTATGACCGGTATTAGGTTATGGAGCGGAGATGTGGCGATGGAAGGAAAGAAAAGAGATTGAGAGTTTACAAGAAAGGCGTATAAGGTGGGCGCTTTGGGTGGACTGGAGGACTAGATATATGGTGAGAACAGAAGCGTGAAGGGATAAATTAAGTCCTAGAGAGGAAAAGAGGACATGGCAGTTCGAGACGAAGCTAAGGGAAGAAAAGGGAGAGGAGTTAGCAAAAAGGGGTTTGAAGGAGGTAGAAAAAGAGAGAGGGAGGGCGATAGAATCCACAAGGTGAGAAGAAGAAAGGAGGGAGTTCTTTAGGGCTAGAGATATAAGAGAGGGGTATTGGGTAAACTATAAAGAATTGAAGAGAATTTAAGAGAAGGGACAGGGAAAGACAGTTAAACGGAAAGGGAGAGGTTATCAGAAAAGTGTTCAAAGGAGGTAGAAAAAAGAGAAGAAGGGTGATAGAATCAACAAGATGGGAAGAAGAAAGTAGGGAGCTCTTTAGTGCTAGAGATACAGGACAGGGGAATAGAGCAAGCTATGAAGAATTGGATAGAATTGAAAAGAAGGGACAGGGAAAGACAATTAAAGTGAAAGAGAGTGAAGTTAGAAAAAAAGTGTTTAATGGAGGTAGAATAAAAGAGAGGAAGGGCGATAGAATCGACAAGAAGAAAAGAAGGTAGGAGGGGGGTTCTTTGGTGCTAGAGATATAGGAGAGGGGAATGGAGCAAGCTATGAAGGATTGGAGAGAATTGAAGAGAAGGGATAGTGAAGAACAATTAAAAAGAAGATGGAGGATGATTGAGGAATCAAAATATTGTGAACGGTATAAGATAATAAAAAAGGAAGAAGTACCAAAGTATTTAGAAAAGGGATGAGGAAAGAGAATATCCACCAGGTAGTAAAAGAAGTACTTTCGGAGGTCAGATTATAGTTTCCCTATATAAAGTCCCCACATTCGTGTAAAAACTTCAGAAGTGATCTCGGAGTTTAAAGTTGTAAGAATCAGAGATACGTAAGAAGTAGAATTCGAATTCTTCATCCGCTTTCCTTTTTCCATTTTCTTTAGTAGACTACAGCAAAAGAGATCACAGAAAGCCATTCGGTTTGGAGAGAAAAGCATCTACCTCAATTCTTCCCAGCACATCAGTGCAATCTCTGCACTTTTTAGCATAAGCTTTCGAATCTTATGCAAAAATTTACCATCTACAATGCGAATCGTTCAATCCTATGTTTGGTTACTTAGTTCTAGAAAAGTTCAATGATCAAGAAGCTTTCTCAGGTTTTATGATTTTATTTTATCTATCATTCGAGTATAAATATTCAAGGAATCTGTATTATCATCAGAGAATAACATAAATTTTTAACGTCTTTTCAGACTAGATGAAGATATGAATTAAAAATTTTTTTAAATTTTTTTTCTGAAAAAAAAATCTTCTCCTTTCGCTCCGCTGGGAAACGAACCTCAGAACTTCCGATTGCCGGTCGGGTGCTTTCCCATTAAGCTACTAGAGAGGTCGAGAGAAGAAACTTTTATCAGAAAATACACGCATTATTTTGCTTGATGGTACCAGTTACTTCTCTCCCAGTGGAGCGAAAGAAGATCTTTTTCCAGAAAAAAATTAATTTAAAATAAATAGTATTTTTGTTAATGAGTCAAATTTATATTTTGATTAATTTTCAAGAAAATAAACGTAAAAAAAAAACGAATCTTCAACAAAATATCTTATTTTTCTACCAAAAAAGGCGAATTTACAATAAAATACATGTAATTTTGAAGACATAGTTGAATTTTTAAATAAAAAATATGAATTTTTGACCAAAAATGGAATACTTAAATTTTAAGGTCAAAAAATAAATTTTCAACAAAAAAAAAACAAATTTGAAACAAAAAAGTTGAATTATCAACCGGAGAAATGAATTTTCAACTAAAATGTTGAATCTTCAACCAAAAAAATTAATTGAAACCCAAAAATGTAACAGTTAAATTATCAGATCAAAAAAATAATTTTCAACCAAAAAAATACGAATTTCAAGCAAATAGTTAGATTTTCAACAACAAAACTATATTTTCAACTAAAATAATGAATGTTCAACAAAAAAATATGTATTTTTAACAAAATAGTTCATCATTCATAAAGATGAATTTTCAACCAAACGGATTGATTTTATACCAAAAAGGACAAATCTTCGAAAAAAAACATAAATTTTTAGCGAAAAATGTAATAGTCAAATTTTCAGTTCAAAAAATTAGTTTTGGAAAAAAACGAATTTTGAATAGAATAGTTCAGTTTTCAAGCAAAGAAATGAATTTTCAACCAAAAATATGAATCTTCAACCAAAAAAATGAATTTTTAATTAAATTGTATTTTTCATCATAAAAATTAATTTTCAGCTAGGAACATAAATTTACTACAAAAAAACCGAATTTCCAATCAAATACGTGAACTTTCAACTCAAAAGATAAATTTTCAACAAAAAATAAAATAGTAAAATTTTCAGTTGAAAAAATTAATTTTCAAACAAAAAATACGAATTTTAAATAAAATTATGGATTATCAACCACACAAATTAATTTTCAACCAAAATGATAAATCTTCAACCAAAAAAATTAATGTTCAACCAAATAGTTGAATTTTTCATTAAAAAGATGAATTTTCAACCATGAGGATTAATTTCCTACCAAAAAAGACGAATTTTGAACAAAGTAAATAAACTTTTAACCAAAAAAAAACTTTCAACCAAAAAATACAAATTAAAAAAAAATAGTTACATTTTCAACCAAACAAATTAATTTTCTACTGGAATGATGAATCTATAACCAAAAAATTGATATTTAACCAAATAACTGAATTTTTCATCATGAAGATGAATTTTCAACGAAGGAAAATAATTTTCTACTGAAAAAGACAAATTTTCAACAAAGAACATGAATTTATAACTAAAAAAGATCAATTTTCAACCAAAAATAACATAGTTGAACTTTCAGTTAAAAAAATTAATTTTTAAATAAAAAATCAAAATTTGAAAAAATGGTTAGATTTTTAACAAAATAAATGAATTTTTAACTAAAATAATTAATTTACAACCAGGAACATGAATTTTCAACCAAAAAGTTGAATTTTCAGTCATAAATATCAATTTTTAACCGAGAGGATAAATTTTCTCCTAAAAAAGACAATTTTTTAAGAAAATGTATGAAGTTTTAATTAAAAAGGTATGTAAATTGTCAACCAAAAATAAAATACTTGAATTTTCGGATAAAAAAATTAATTTTCCACCAACGAAATGATTTTCAACTAAAATGATTCATCTTTAGCCAAATAATAAATTTTTTAAAGAAATAGTTGAATTTTTGATCAAAACGATGAATTTTCGACCAGGAAGAATAATTTCCTACCAAAAAGTCGAATTTTCAACAATATAGTTGACTTTTCTACTGAAAAAGATACATTTTTAACAAAACGAATTTTCATGTAAAAAATTCAATTTGCTGCCATAAAGTTGAATTTTCAAACAAGAAATATAAATTTGTTACTAAAAATGGAACAGATAAGGTTGCAGTAAAAAAAAAATTAACCGAAGAAAAAACAAATTTTCAACCAAATAGTTAAATTTTCAAATAAAAATAGATTTAACAAAGGAATAGAATTTTCAATTAAAATTATGAAATTCCAGAGTCAAAAATTAATTTTTAAGAAAATAGTACAATTTTTAATCAATAATATGAATTTTTAACAGAGAAGAATGATTTCCCGGTGAATAAAAAGCATTTTCAACTAAAAAAGATTTATTATGAACCAAAAATGGAACAATTTAATTTTTGGTTCAAAAAATTAATTTACAACTAAAACAGAAGAAGTTTTCACCAAAAAAATGAATTCTAAAAAAAATATAATAGTTGATATTTCAACCAAAAAAGATTTAAATTTTAAATAAAAACTAGTTTAATCAAGCCAGAAAAGACGAATTTTCAACAAAATAGTTAAATTTTCAACTAAAAAAGATCAATTTTCAAATTCTTCCTCCTCTACTTCCCCCTCTCCTTAATTTCACAGCTGAAATTCCCCATCCCCTACTTCTCTTCCCCAGCCATCACTTCCTTAACTTCCAGTTATCTCCTCTCAATTGCCCTACTTCCCTCACTTCCTCTATTTGCTATCCCTTAATTTTTCCTCATTTCCCCTGAGTTGCTCCACTCTCCGCTCACCTCATTTCCCCTACTTCCTCGCCGCTTATCCCTTCTCACTTCTACTCTCCAAATTTTTCATAATTCCCCTCCTCTTACTCCTTATTACATCCCCCTTATTCCTCCTAACTCCTCCTCCTTTCCTACTCCTGATTTCCCCTCACCTCCCCTAATTCCCCTACTTTCCCTCCGCTCGTCTCCTCTCGCTCAACCTACTTTTCCGTCCCTCATTTTCCCTCTCTTCACATACCTTCCTTCCACTTACTTCCACTTGCTGACCATACTTCTTCACCCCTTATTTTTCTACACATTTCCTTTCTCTCCTCTCCTCATTTTTCTTCGCTTCTCCACCTTCACCTTCCTTAATTTCCCTTTACGTATCCTGCTTACCCTCCCCTTATTTCCTTTCACTTTACCTACTTCTTTTCACCTAATTTTCCCACTCTTTACCAGCTTCCGTTCCACTTTCTCTCGCTTATCATACTTATTTACTTTTGTTTCCCCTGACTTTACCTTTCTCCCTCCCCTCATTTTTCTTCGCTTCTCCAGCTTCAACTTCCTCAATTTCCCCTCACTTTCCCTACTGCCCTCCCCTCATTTCCTCTCACTTTACTCACTTCCCGTAGTCTCATGTTCCCTCGCCTTCCCTACTACCTCTCCCCTCGTTTCCCCTCGCATCCTCTACTTCCCCACCCATCACTTCCCCTCACTGCCCCGACCCTCATTTCTCATGCATAGAATATCGCACGCAAAAAACTGAAGTCTTTTTCTTCACTAATTTGGCTTCCAAAAAATTCATATTTTGAAAGAAAAGTGGAGAAAATCCCTTTTTCTTGAAGAAAAGCGAAGCACTGTCCATTAAAGGGGTTTAAGATGAAAAAAAGATAAGCAGGAGAAATATCGAAAGATATTGGTCGTAAAAAATAAAATGTTTTTCTTGAATAATGTGGTTTCGAAAGTTCATAGTCTTTACCTTTTTTGAGGTAACTTTGGTATTCAAAATCTGTAGTTCAATACATTTTAAAATATTCACCGCACTGAATTTTTTGTTTAAAAAATAATAACATATTTTCTTTATGTTTCAGACATGAAATAACTATAGACGTTTTGCAAAAAATTAAACAAAATACAAAAAAATGGGTTATTATTTTCTTAAAATTTGTAGATTTGGGTGGTTATATAAAAAAAATGGGTCACGTCCCAGCGAGCAAGCCATTCTTCTTTTTATTACCCATAAGACGATAGCGATAATATCGTTTCCATCATCGAATTACAAAATCTGAAAAAAATCACGAAGAAGAAAATAAACTAGCTGTTAATTCGATCTCAAGTGTTTCCACTTTGCTTGTATTTATAATTATATGGTGCTCATTTCACGAGCACTTTGCTTCCCGTTAGAAAATGCATTTGCTTCCTCATAGAGGAAGGATTAATCTATTTTAGTTAAATTTTTATGTACTTGTGATTTTTCTTCTATAACGTCCAAAACTACATTTAACGGAATGTTATCAAACATAGATACAATATCTAGTGAAACAAGTGAATGTGTGTTTTTGGACGTTAGAGGAGAAAAATTACAAGTACATACAAATTTAACTGAAATACCAAACTCAGAGATTTTAATAGCTGTCAGAACGGTTTTTAATAATACTATTTTTTCATTTAATACAAAATTTTATAAATAAATTTCTGGTTGTCCGATGGGTTCACCTTTATCACCTATTGCATCCAATCTTGTTTTACAAGATGTTGAAAATAGAGCCTTATCTAAATTAAGCTTCAAACCACTTTTCTTTAAGCGTTATGTGGATTATATTTGTACTATTGCTTCTACAGATAACCGTATTATCAAATATTATGCATTACCATAGCTTCCTTACTCTTTAATAAAAAGTATTAATATTATAGGTCGATAAATTCGATTCGAATAAACACATCTTTTCTGTTCTTGCATCAACTTGAAATTATGTTAATGAAAAAAGTTTTACTATAAAAATCGATTTTAAAAATATATAAAATACCATAGCTTCCCTAATTTCTAATAAAACGTATGAATATTGTAGGTCAATCGCTTCGTCTCTACCCAAGGAATCTTTTATATTCTTGCATCAACTTTGAATTATGTTGAAGACAAAAGTTTTACTCTAAAAAACCGATTTTCAAAATATATACATAAATTACCATAACTTCCCTACTCTTTAATAAAATTCATGAACATTATAGGTCAATCGGTTCGTCTCGAACCAAGGAATCTTTTATATTTTTGAATCAACTCTGAATTGTGTTGAAGAAAAAAGTTTCACTATAAAAAACCGTATTTCCAAATATTAAGCATTGCCATAGCTTCCTTACTCTTCAATAAAAAGTATTAATATTATAGGTCAATCAACTCGACTCAAATCAATACATATATTTTCTGTTCTTGCATCAAATTTGAATTATGTTAATGAAAGAAGCTTTACTATAAAAAACCGATTTTAAAAATATATAAATACCCTAGCTTCCCTACTCTTTAATAAAATGTATGAATATTGTAGGTCAATCGATTCGTCTCGAACCAAGGAATCTTTTATATTTTTGCATCAACTCTGAATTGTGTTGAAGAAAAAAGTTTTACTATAAAAAACCGTATTTCCAAATATTAACCATTACCATAGCTTCCTTACTCTTCAATAAAAAGTATTCATATTATAGGTCAATCAACTCGACTCAAATCAACACATATTTTCTGTTCTTGCATCAACTTTGAATTATGTCGATGAAAAAAGTTTTACTATAAAAAAACGTATTTTCAAATATTATGTATTACCATAACTTCCGTACTCTTCAATAAAAAGTATTATTATTATAG